>SKCR01024022.1:0-151747 GCA_019454045.1 Zanthoxylum bungeanum | reverse complement strand
ATTTTGGGGGTGCTCTCGACATTAGGCTAAAATTTGGGGATTTGTGTGAAATCTGATTTTGATGTATTGAATATGTTGAAAAACATTTTAGAAATGATTTAGAATCATCCAAAATTGTATTTGACAATTTTTGGACTAAAATGATCAATTTATAAAGTTATGGAGAATTAAGTAATTACAAAAAAAATTGATCTCTTATGTAATTTTTCAAAATTTGATAATTGGACAATTAAATAAATAAGTTTATTTGATTGATTTGAGAAAAAATTTGAAATCAAAAAATTTTGATTTTCCACTATTCCGCTGCGTTACCGGATTTTATGTGTTGATTTTGATTTTGATTTTGATTTTATATTTTATTTATTAAAAGTTGTTTGTCTTATTTAATTTCGTAAATCAGTATCCATATCTACTTTTACTTTTTTTAAAGTTATTTGTTTTATTTGTGTTTATTTCTTATATAAAGAGGTAGTTTGTAAGTTTGAAGGTAATATCATTTGAGCCTCTCTCATCTCATTCTCTTTTTCTCCTTCAACATATCATTCTCTCTTCTTATAATATAGTTATCATCTTCGGGAAACATTATGGATAACTGTAACTTGGGCTCATTTTCAGATAGTTGGTCAGGCGAGAATGAAGTTCGAAGTGGGGAAAGCATTTACAGCAATAGTCGTGATTATACAACTGAATTTACTACAGACCAGGTTATTTTTATGTTTGTATTATGTACATTCGTTATTTATTTTGAAAGTGTAGAAATTACATATATTTGTTATTTATATATCTTCATTATTTTTTATATAGATCTTTGAGAGTAGAGAAGATATGATAAATTGAGCGAAAAGAGTTGGTCTAGAGAATAATATTGTGATAGTGATTAAAAATTCTGCTAATTTGAAAGGCGGCAAGCTGCCAAAGTGTCATCTTATGTGTGAAAGAGGAGGAAAGTACAAACCACCGCGGTATCTTGTTGAAGGTCAATCCATAGTAAAAAATAGTGGGACAAAAAAATGTGAATGCCCATTTGAGCTGCGAGGTATACCAAAACCTCCAGACGGTATTATGTGGGGATTAAAGGTTACATGTGGTTTCCATAACCATCAAGTTGCAGAATATCTTGATGGCCATGAATATCCGTCTAGGCTAAAACCGTTAGAGAAACAATTTGTGCTTGATATGGCCAACAGCACCGCACTTCGTGAAATTTTTAGTGTTTTAAAGGAAAGAGACCCGTCAAATAGTACAGACATCAGAAGCATTTACAATGCTATTTCCAGAAATAAAGAAGCAAAACAGGGTGGTCTAACTGCTATTCAATATGTTTTGGATCAATTGATTAAGAAAAATTATCTTCATGATTACCTTACAAATCCAGACACCAATGAAATTACATATATTCTCTGGGTTCATCCAAAAAGCTTAGAGCTGTCTGTTAACTTTCCTTATGTGTTAATCATTGATGCAACATACAAGACCAACGAGTATCGGATACCACTATTGGAGGTTGTTGGTATCACATCCACAATGCGAACTTACTCGCTTATGTTCGCATATCTTAGTAATGAGACGGCTGGGCAACTAACATGGGCATTATCAATCTTGAAGAAATGGATGGTTGAAAAAGGAGCATCATTGCCATCAGTTTTTGTTTCAGATCGGGATTTGGGGCTTATTAAAGCCATTGAAACTTGTTTTCTCATGGCTCGTCACATTCTTTGTATTTGACACATAAATCAGTGCGTAATGAAGAAATGTAGTCCTATGCTTGGTATACAATGGAAACACTTTTATTCATCATGGCACTCCCTTATTAATTCATCAACACAATGGTCTTACCAACAAAAATGGGAGGTGATGCGCGGAGAGTTTAGACAATTCAATGGTGCTCTAAATTACCTTTGGGAGACATGGTTACACCCTTACAGAGACCGATTTGTTTCAGCATGGATTGATACATGTATGCACCTGGGAAGCAATTCAAGTCAGAGGTACAATAATTTTGTTTACTATTTAAATTATTGATCATTATTGTAATTTTCACTAATGAAAAATACAATATTTTTTAAATTACAGGGCAGAGTCTGCACATTCGAGACTGAAATATATTTGGGAAATACCATGTCATCCCTACAATTATCTTTTGAAAAAATACACAAGATGTTGAGAAATCAGTTTGGGGAAATTCAAAAGTCATTCGAGAAATCTCTGAACATTCCACGACATACACATTTGCGTGTGGAGATTTTTAATGAAATAAGGTGTCGGATTTCATTAGAGGCGATGGAGTTTATTTATGATCAGCTGAAATGTGTTGATGAAACATGTCACCAACTAGCCGGGATGTGCAACTGCTCGTTCAAAATAATATATGGATTGCCATGTATGCACGATATTGCATATTGTCTTCATCTTTCCATCCCAATTTCGATAGAAAGTGTTGACGTACATTGGAGAAGGTTATCAATGCACGTACACCAGTTCAATTATAATGCAGCACGACCTAACAGGATATCAAACGTTGTTGAATTATTACATGAGATGGATCCATGTATGCGAGAGCATATGATATACAAGTTTCTCGATATGGCAGATCCATCTCAAAGCACAGTTCGAGTCCCTTCGTACAACACTGAACATAGAGGTCGACCTACAGGCAGAGATGAGCAAAGCAAACGTCGCATACCTTCTTTTGGATATGCTTCCACTTCAGGATCTAGGGTCACTCAACCAACTGTACCGACTCTAGGAAGAGGAGGTCGTGGGAGGCGATCAACTCATGACCAGTCTCAACTTCCACCGATTTGTGATACTTATATTCAGAAATTACATGTGGCATATCAACGTTATATTTCTCACACTATTGACGTTCAAGCTGATGGTCATTGTGGATTCAGAGCAATATATGCACTAATAGGGTATGGCGAAGAAGGTTGGGGTCAAGTACGATGCGACCTTATTGAAGAGATTCAACAAAATAAAGATTTATATGATCGACTTTATCCATCAAACGGATGGGCTGACAATCTATTACACTTACTGCATTTTTTCCAGTCGCCGGCACCAGAGGTACATTGGATGGACTCAATGAGTTTAGGAATTGTCATCGCTTCGAGGTACAATATTGTACTGCATACATTTGCTGAGAATGTTTGGAGTTGTTTTACTAACTTGCCATTAAGGTCCCCTGCAGTTCCAGAGCAAGAGCGTCAAGAAATAGCTATTGCTCATGTTGGCAGACACTTTGTGCAAGTTTTTTTACACCCTCATTACCCTGTACCACCCATCCCAATGTGGTGGTGGGAACATTCATCGTATGAAGCTAAAGAATGGGCCACTCGTTATATGATTCGTAATCAATTATGGTACGAAGTATTGGGTATATCACCAAGTGCGCCAGGAGGAGACTTTGGATGCAACATAGATTAGAGTTTATGTTTTTATATTTTTAAGTGTAACTTTTTATGTTGTTATTTGTACTATTTTCAAATAAATATTAAGAATATTTTTATAGTAATTAAATTATAAAATATATTTAAAAAAAAATTAAAAGAAACAAAAAGATGGGCGAATTGCTGCAGCCAAAGCCCTTTTTTTTTTTTAAATTAATCAAAATATATATAAATATAAATATTACTATAGATATATATATATATATATATATATATATATATATATATATATATATATCAATAAATAAAAAAATTAGATATATATGGTTTATTTGAAAATTGAAAATATAATTTGGGTGAAAGGAAGAAGGTAAATAGGGAATTTTAGGGGAGACACAAAAGGTAAATGTGTAAGAGGGAGGGGGGAAGATAAGCCCTCAACGCCATATCCTTGCTCATTGTTATTCATCTTTTCGTGCCCTTTTGTTTTTTATGTTCACTTTTTTTATTTTCTCTCTCCTCTTTACCTAAGCCCGCGCCCCCCTCCCATTTTCTCTCTATGTCTTGTTCCCCCTCTGTTTTTTTGTTTTTTTTTTGTTTTTGTTTTTGTTTTTGTTTTTAAAAAATACCTTTTGGTTCACCAAAAATTTCCTCATGTAAACCACTCGGAGGCCTCCTTTTTTTTGTGTGTGATTTTATTTGTGTTTTTTACGATACTTTTTGATTTCCAAATATGTTGATTTGTAGATCAACTATTCGTAGTGATATATGTAAAACTTTTGTATTGTTATAATTTTATGTTTTATGTAGGATTAATAATCTTTTCATCATATACATAAGATTTTGTGCGGACCGAGTGTGTAGATCAGAAGGTGAAGATTGAAGTTTTTTCGGAGCTTCCCGGGATATTCACATTGTCTCTTAAAGTTATTAGTTTATTTCATATTAGATTGATTATATATTATTGTAAATATTTATGTACAAACTATGTATGATGATGTTTCACTTCTAATTATAAATATGTAATCACCGACTTTACACTAAGGATGGAGGCCATACCTGCCCCATAACTCCTCCGGTTTCTAAGTAATTTTAGGTGTGGATATACATCTCTATTAGTTACTGGAAACACATAATATATACATTGTTTTATGCTGTTAGGTTGCATCCCAACTAGCTTAAAGCTTAATATATCATATGTTTATTTTCGAATTATTATGGCTATATAATTACATAATTGTGAGATTTTTATTAATGAATTTCATTTTACTATAAAAAAAACTAAATATCACTGTAGAATTTATATAAAAATTATTACAACTTATTTGTTACTGTGTTATTACAAAGGACAATGAACAACAGTAAAACAGAACACGGATGGTACAATAAAGTATCGGTAATAACTAAGCAACAATAATGAAAATAACAAAGCTAAAGGAGCGAATACAACTGAGCAATTATGAACTAGCGACAGGAACAATTTAGAACGGAGGCTGTGCAGTATCGAACGAAACAGAGAGAAATTTGAGGCTTGTTGATGCGGCAACAATCTCCTTAAAACAAATTCGTCCCCTACCGATTGGTGCAGTAGAACGCGAGACGTCTGTTTCCCAGGATGCAACGGAAAAAGAGGAAATTGGGCACCACCAAATTCGACTGCAACGAACAACCGAAGTGCTTGAACTCTTATAAAAAAAGAAAACTTAAAACTTGTTTCTGTGTTCAACTAAACAAAAACGAAAATACACATGTCTATTAAAAAGAAATTAACATGCCAATTAAATTGAGTTAGTGGGAGACCTTCCATTTGATTTGTAACCACTTAGTTAATTAATAAAATTGAATTAACTGTTATGGAACATCAAAAGCTTGGAAAAAAATACAGAGGAGGCTTGCAAAAATTCGCTAAGCCGGGCTCGCACATTTAGGTCCGGCATTCGTGTATGCAGGACACGCGGGTGCACACGAGCCAAGCTTGATTCGGATTTGATTTGCACCCCCCCCCCGCGCACGTAGAGAGAGCCTCTATCCTTATAACTCTTACCCATCTACATATGAGCAATGATATATAAGCATAACTTTCCCTCTATAGCTTTCCCATATGGGACAAGCTCAATTCTCCTTATTTTCCAACATAATTGGGTGAACTTTGAGCAACAATTTCTCATTCACCCAAGCACCATTTTACGCATATGAATATACCATTTCGAACTACTCACGGAGGAGTATCCGAATCATTCAATAACAACCACTAACACGAAGTGGATCATGCTTAAAATTGTGCATCAAAATGCTTACTCATAAGCATTTTCCAACAATCCCCCACATGAATGAAATTGGCGAAAACCGTCAAATAAAAATATTTTATAAAACATTTTATTTTGACCTAGAAGAGTTCAACGGGTCAACACCTGCATAGGATAGGTAGGCCTCAGCCTTTGAACCTTCCATTGTGAAAATATATCTCATTTACTGGCTGACAGTGGACGCGATGTCATTGAACTGTACTGCCGTTAATGTAAATGGGGAATATATATCACACAGAATTTAACCTAACACATCTGAGTTCTCATTATTATGTTCATTTTGGCCATGAACATCAACCTGGTTCTGCAAGAGTTTCTAAGAATTGAGCCCCGTACAATTCCATTTGAAGCGGCCACACTTCTCTCTCACATAGGTGATTTCTTATTTAAGAGCATCTCGTAATACTCTGCTCGGATTCCCGACGCATAAGAATCATTAAAATCCTTGCTTAACCTCAATCCATACGAGCATCACTATTTCATTTCACCATAGGAATGGACTAGAGGGTAAACCCCCCACAGTGAACCAATTATGTCTTTTACGAGTAGGTTGTCCCATTGAACCTAGATCTTGGGATCTCCAGTCAACAAGGTTGGATTTTCCTTCGTAATAAACATTTATCTAATGGGGTTTAGTCACATTCCCCTCGATGATTTCACAACCAACTCTCTATTTAACCCTTTGGTTAGCAGATCCGCAATGTTATCCTTTGACTTTACATAGTCAATCGAAATAACTCCAGTAGAGAGTAATTGTCTAACGGTATTGTGTCTACGACGAATATGTCTAGACTTACCATTATACATATTGTTATGTGCCCTTCCAATTGCAGATTGACTATCGCAATGAATGCAAATTGCTGGCACTGGCTTAGGCCAACTTGGAATATCCTCTAGAAAATTTCGAAGCCATTCTGCTTCTTCAGCACACTTGTCTAATGCAATGAATTCTGATTCCATTGTAGATCTGGCTATCACAGTCTGTTTGGATGATTTCCATGATATAGCTGCACATGCTAGTGTAAACACATAGCCACTAGTAGACTTTGAGTCTTTTATGTCATATATCCAATTAGCATCACTGTATCCTTCGACTACAGCTGGATATCTATGATAGTGCAATCCATAATTACGAGTAAAACGTAAGTACCTAAGTACTCTCACTATTGCTTTCCAGTGATCAACCCCTGGATTACTCATATATCTGTTGAGCTTGTTTACTGTACAGGCTATATCAGGCCTTGTACAACTCGATAGATACATCAAACTCCCGATCACTCTAGAGTATTGTACTTGAGATATACCATATCCCCTATTATTTGATAGATGTAGACTCACATCTAAATGAGTTCTAGCCACAACAGAATCATCATTGTTAAATTTACCAAGAATCTTGTCCAGATAGTGTGACTGATCAAGAATAAGTCCATCAGGACTTCTCGAGATCTTTATTCCCAGAATGACATCTGCTAAATCCATGTCTTTCATGTCAAACTTGGATTTCAGCATATTCTTGGTAGATTTCACCATTTTAACATTACTCCCGACAATCAATATGTCATCAACGTAGAGACATAAAATGACATAGCCAACTTCTGTCTCTCTGACATAAATGCATTTATCACACTCATTGATTTTGAAACCATTTGCTAACATGGTGTCATCAAATTTTTTATGCCACTGTTTTGGAGCTTGTTTTAATCCATACAAGGATTTAACCAACTTACAGACTTTCTTTTCTTGTCATGGAGCTATAAAGCCTTCAGGTTGTTCCATGTAAATTTCTTCATCTAAATCTCCATTTAGAAGGCTGTTTTCACATCCATCTGATGTACCTCAAGATTGCGCAAAGCTGCAATCGCTATTATCATCCTTATGGAATTTATTCTCGTTACAGGAGAATAAGTATCAAAGTAATCAAGACCTTCATGTTGTCTGTAACCTTTAATTACAAGTCTTGCTTTGTATTTATCAATTGATCCATCTGCCTTTATTTTCTTTTTGAAAATCCACTTGGACCCTAAAGGTTTACATCCTGAAGGAAGATCCACTAACTCCCATGTGTGATTTTGTAAGATGGATTCGATTTCACTATTGATGGCATCCTTCCACAAAGCACCATCAGCTGACCTTACAGCTTCGTTATAGCTTTGAGGATCATTTTCTAGCAAAAATGTCAAAAAATCTGGACCAAATGATTTTTCCGTTCTAGCTCTTTTGCTACGTCTTGGTTCAAGTTCAACAACTTGTTGATCCTCCGGAACATTTATTTGTTCTCGGTCCTGACTATCTTCAATGATAGTCTCATGTACCCGTTTGTGTACATTTGAATTCGAATTAGTTTTACAAGGAAAAATGTATAAGAAAAAAGATGCATTCCTCGACTCCATTATCGTATTCTTGTGAATATCTGGTATATTAGACTCATGCACAAGAAATCGATAAGCATTACTGTTATGTGCATATCCCATGAAAATACAATCAACAGTTTTTGGTCCTATCTTCACCTTTTTAGGTGGAGGAATAACTACCTTGGCAAGACACCCCCACGCTCGTAGAAATTTGTAGGAAGGTACTTTTTCTTTCCACATCTCATAAGGAGTTTTCCCTGCATCTTTCTGTGGTACCTTATTTAAAAGGTAATTAGCTGATAAAACAGTTTCTCCCCACATATTCTGAGGTAAGCCAGAACTGATTAACATAGCGTTCATCATCTCTTTCAAGGTACGATTCTTCCGTTCTGCAATCCTATTGGATTGAGGTGAATAAGGAGTTGTGGTTTGATGTATGATTCCATTGTGTTCACAAAGTGATTCAAAAGGGAAAACATACTCACCACCACGATCACTTTTTAACTCCTTAATTCTTTTGTTCAGTTGATTCTCAACTTCATTCTTATAGAGAACAAATTTCTCTATAGCTTCGTCCTTGCTTTTCATCAAATACACATAGCAAAATCTAGTGCAATCATCAATAAAGGTAATAAAATATCTATTACCGCCTCTCGATTGTATTGAATTAAAATCACATACATCGGTATGAATAAGATCAAGTGGTTCGGAGTTTCTTTCAATACTATGAAAGATGATCTAGTTAGTTTTGCCTCAACACAAGTATCACACTTATGTTTGTTATCAATTTTAAAATTTGGAATGTGGTTCATGTTAATTAATTTCCGTAATGAATTAAAATTAACATGTCCTAATCTATCATGCCATAGATTAGAGTACTCAACAATATAAACATAAGAACTAGCTTTATTGATATTTTTAGGTTTAACAACCATTACATTGAGCTTAAAGAGCCCATCAGTTACATACCATTTTCCCACATACATCCCATTTTTAGTTAAAACTACTTTATCAGACTCGAACACCATCCGGAATCCATGCTTGTTCAGAAGTGATCCAGACACAAGATTCTTCCGTATTTCTGGTACATACAGAACGTTGTTCAAAGTCAACTCTTTCCCAGGTCATCTTCAGAATCACCCTGCCTTGACCTTCAATCTCAGATGTTGCTGAATTTCCCATGTATAATTTTTCCCCATTACCAGTAGGCTCAAATGAAGAAAACATGCTCTTGTCCGAGCACACATGTCGAGTGGCACCAGTGTCAATCCACCACTCTCTTGGGTTAGAACCCACCAGATTCACCTCAGAAACCACAGCTGAAAGGTTAATGTCTGAAACATCTTGAGTCATGTTTTCCATCACATTAACCTCTTGATTCTTTTTCTTCTTCGGCAGTCTGCACTCAGAAGACTTGTGACCCATTTTGTCACAGTTGAAGCATCTTCCTTGAAATTTGGATTTCTTGGAAACTCCTCATTTAGGACCCATCTTTGACCCTTTGTTTTTAGGGTTCTTGTTCTTATGGCCATGTTCAACAACATTTGCTTTGGCCTCATGAGTTATTCCTCTCTTATCAGATACTCTGTAATCTTCCTCAATTCTTAGCTTAAGAACCAAGTCTTCAATGCTCATTTCTTTTCGCTTATGCTTTAGATAATTCTTAAAATCTTTCCAACCAGGTGGTAGTTTTTCAATTATCGAGGCTACTTGGAAGGTTTCACTTAAAACCATCCCCTCAGCATGAATTTCTGCTAGAATAATTTGTAATTCTTGTACTTGACTTAACACAGTTTTGGAATCAACCATCTTAAAATCTAGGAAATGGCCTACGGCAAATTTCTTAGTACCGGCATCCTCAGTTTTATATTTTCGGTCTAAAGATTCCCAAAGCCCTTTTGCTGTTTTCATCCCGGCATACACACTGTACAAGGAATCACTCAGCCCATTTAGCACATAATTCATACATAAGAATTCAGAATGTTTCCAAGCATCGATCGCACTGATCACTTGGATATCAATCTCACCCTCCACGGGTTCAGGAGCATCTTCCTTTAGAAACCTCGCAAGGTTCAACGTGGTCAAGTAGAAAAACATTTTCTGTTGCCACCGTTTAAAATTCTGTCCATTGAATTTTTCAGGTTTTTCTGCAGCAGGATTGACATGGCTCACATGTCCAACATGTTGTCTAGCCACAGATGCAGTAACACCTTGGCTAGCCACATCGGCTGCCATATTAAGCCCAGAGGCTGAAGCAAGTTGGCCAGCCGAAGAGGCTGCCACTGCACTTTGGCCAGCCACGGGGGCTGCCACAATATTTTGGCCAGCCGAAGAGGCTGCCATATTCGGATATACTGTGTTTGGACTGTTTTCCATATCCACATAGTCGAATTTGTTTTAAGACTATTACAACTTATTTGTTACTGTGTTATTACAAAGGACAATGAACAACAGTAAAACAGAACACAGATGGTACAATAAAGTATCGGTAATAACTAAGCAACAATAATGAAAATAACAAAGCTAAAGGAGCGAATACAACTGAGCAATTATGAACTAGCGACAGGAACAATTCAGAACGGAGGCTGTGCAGTATCGAACGAAACAGAGAGAAATTCGAGGCTTGTTGATGCGGCAACAATCTCCTTAAAACAAATTCGTCCCCTACCGATTGGTGCAGTAGAACGCGAGACGTCTCTATCCTTATAACTCTTACCCATCTACATATGAGCAATGATATATAAGCATAACTTTCCCTCTATAGCTTTCCCATATGGGACAAGCTCAATTCTTCTTATTTTCCAACACCATTGGGTGAACTTTGAGCAACAATTTCTCATTCACCCAATCACCATTTTACGCATATGAATATACCATTTCGAACTACTCACGGAGGAGTATCCGAATCATTCAATAACAACCACTAACACGAAGTGGATCATACTTAAAATTGTGCATCAAAATGCTTACTCATAAGCATTTTCCAACAAAAATTAACAGAAAAAATTAGTTAGAGGGAAAAATGGCAATCAATATTTGTTTATACATGAAGACTTTTAACAAAAATTTAATTTTACATCAAAACACAATGTTAATACCGTTCTTCAAAATTTTACAATCTCTAATGCCAACAAACACGACGTCATTTCATCACTTAACGAATAATTGATTGGAAACACTGCTATTAAAGTAACAAAAACAAAATTTTAGTTTTATTCTTTAATTTTTATTTTTTGAAATATTAAAGTGTATAACTAGCATTTAAAAATTAGTTATGAAAATAATATTTTAAATCCAAAAAACTAGTAAGTTAGGTGTATAATGTCCATTTTGTATAATTTGGGTGTACAAATGATATATAGATGTAAACAGAGAATAAAATCATGTTGTTGCTCTTAAATTTGGACATATTGCAAATAGAGTTAAATTTTAGATAATAAACATATATTTTTATTAATATGTAATTTCTTCAAAATTAGATATTTTTATAAAATCAGTTAAAATTTGAGTGGTGGAGTGATAATTTTCATTCAATTATATTGAACGAAAGCTAAGTTTATTTGTTAAAAATAAAAATAAAAAATAAAATTTGAACATCATGGAAAGCTATCATTAAAAAGAGAAGTTGCAACTTGGAACAATGAGCCAATGACACAGACACATGAGTTGACTAAAGCAGGAGCATTGACCCTGATCCCGGCCCCACACGCACGTGCAATATGCATGCTTCCCTAATTTTGCAGATAGGGTTCATGAAACTTTTCAAAGTGCTGGCTGGGTCGCTAGGTTGTTTGTTGTTATATTATTACTACCCCACCGAAAGCCACAACACCAGCAAGTAGTGGTCCAATATCAATCACCTCACATATCCTCTTTAACTCCGTCAACTAAATCCACCGACCGGGACAGGGCCGCCAACGATTATCTCAATAATAAACCACTCTCTCCTTTTTCTGTCAACGGAATCTGTTAAATCCGAGACTTAATAAATTTAATTAATCGGTTTTAAAACACCATCACTATTTTATTTTATTATTGTCGCGAAAACAAATTTTTAGGTTTTTTTTTTTAAAATTTTTAAATTTAAGTATTTGTGTAATTGTTTGTTTTTTGATGGACGAGACTGTGCTTGATGATGTAATACGACGGCTCCTTGATGCGAAGAACGGGAGAACGACGAAGCAAGTGCTGCTAACGGAGGCTGAAATAAGGCAGCTTTGTGCTGCGTCGAAGGAGATATTCCTTAGCCAGCCTAATCTCCTCGAGCTCGAAGCTCCGATAAAGATTTGTGGTAAAAAAAATAAATATATTTTTTGGTTAATCAATTCCTTATTTGCATATATGATAGTATTTTTGAGTTTTTCTTTCGGCTGGTTGTGTGTTAAATTTGTAGTTGTTACTGAGTTTCAGACGAAAATCGCGCGCGCACATATATAATATAATTGGATTCTATTGAAGGAAATGATTGTATATATGTTTTTGTTGGAAAAAAAAGATGTAGGTGTGTTTATATTGCGGATATTAATGATAGAATTAATCGAGCAGATGAAATATGAATAAAGGCTAAAACAGTTGATTCATAAAAAAGGTTTTAAAAAAAACATGAAACATATGCTGCTAATACGTCAATGATGTTGAAACCTGTTTTTGAATATTATAAAAGAGACTGTAGATGATAATTGGTATAATTAGTTAAATTGGGGTAAGAGGCATGAGTTAATGGACTGTATTTGGTAAGTAATAAAAAAACAACCCGAAATGTGGGTTATGTGCATAATTAACAGTTGTGAGATCAATGTGAAATTGTTGTTCATATTAGTTTAGCATGTCGTGGCATGATGAGCACCTCGTGCATGATTTGACTACATTGATAGAATGATATTTTCGATTCACTAATACTAATAATTATAGTTGGATTGCCATGATTACATGTTTGGCTGGTGTGTGGATGTTACTGCATTTATTTTCCTGAGATTCACAATCAAACTCCAATATGTTTTGTCCATTAATCAATTTAATTGACTTATTTGGAGATAACCAGCTTTGCTTTTTACATGTACGTTTATAATAACTAATAACCTGCTTTGCTTTGCATATATACTTGTGTCTTTTTGCGAGTTTGCACGTGGGCACTAAATAACTTAAGTCATCCACCCTGTATCTTCCCCGTGTTTGGAAGTAAATAAAGGATCCATCCTTCATTTTGGGGGAAAATTCTAATACACGTATCTTAAAATTTCGTTCCTGTGTTTGGGATAAAATAATATAATGATCTATGTTTGTACCTTCAATTAATTTTCTGTTCTCATAGGCAATGAAAAACTGAAATTGAAAGTACGTTATAGTACGTTATAGCATGTACTCCTAGTTTACAGATATACTAGTCTAGGGAGATAGAAAGGCAAGAAGTAAGTATGCGGAGCAAAAATCAAAATGTAAAAGTCAAAGCACATAAGAAAATTTTAAAAGAAGCATTTTCCTTCATTTGTGAGGCATCTTTTCTTAATTGTGCATATTCTGAATGCTCTTGAATTATTTCGAATTCATTTAGCGTGATCAAATTGTCTCTTTTTTGATGATCAAAGAATGCATGGCACTTTCCTATGTGTATGTTAAGTGTTAACAATATGTACCTGTCAGCTGTTCTGAATTTGTGTATTCTGACATCATTGATAGATAAGGTATATCTATCTTTTGTTTTGGCAGGTGATGTTCATGGTCAGTTTTCGGATCTTCTACGATTGTTTGAGTATGGTGGGTACCCACCTGAAGCAAATTATTTATTCCTAGGGGATTATGTTGATCGTGGTAAGCAGAGCATAGAGACAATATGCTTGCTTCTTGCATACAAGATCAAGTATAAGGAGAACTTTTTTCTTCTCAGGGGCAACCATGAATGTGCATCCATTAACCGTATATATGGTTTTTATGATGAGTGCAAGAGGAGGTTTAATGTTCGGGTGTGGAAAACATTTACTGACTGCTTTAATTGTCTGCCTGTTGCGGCCCTCATAGATGAAAAAATTCTCTGTATGCATGGTGGGTTATCTCCTGACTTGAAAAATTTGGATCAGATCAGGAATATTGCTCGCCCTGCTGACGTGCCAGATCAAGGCCTTCTCTGTGATTTGTTGTGGGCTGATCCTGACAAAGATATTGAGGGCTGGGGAGAGAATGACAGGGGTGTGTCCTACACCTTTGGGGCTGACAAGGTTGCTGAATTCCTTCAGAAACATGACCTTGATCTCATCTGTCGAGCTCATCAGGTAATTTAACTTGAATACTTGTTTCTAACTGTTTTGCATGCTTCTGCTGGTGGAAACTTTTGTTCACTGAATCCCATTGTTATTAATTGGTTTATGGGTTGTTCAATTTAATTGTAATAATATTTTTGTTATGTTAAGGTGAGAAGTCATGAATGCTTATAATGTAGTTAATTTACAGCAATTTCCATTTAATTACTGGAAAATCAAATAGATAAAGTTAGTCATATCATCAGTTGCATTTTCATCATAATGGTTTCCTTTTGGCATGTTTTGTGTGGATAAGCAGCATAAGCCTGTGCTATAATCATATCATCAGTTGCATTTTCATCATAATCATCTCTCTTCGTTTCCTTTTGGCATGTTTTGTGTGTATAAGCGTGTGCTATATTGATTCTTGAACTGAAGTTTCTTCATTTTGTAAAATGTCATCAGGTCGTGGAAGATGGTTACGAATTTTTCGCAAAGCGGCAGCTGGTGACCGTATTCTCTGCACCAAACTACTGTGGTGAATTTGATAATGCTGGTGCCATGATGAGTGTGGATGATACATTGACATGTTCCTTTCAGATTCTCAAGGCGTCTGAGAAGAAAGGAAAAGTTGGATTTGGCAATAACATGTTGAGACCAGGAACTCCGCCTCATAAGGTAACAAAATCCTTGATAGCTATACAACTCATCAGCCTTCTTGTGCAGACAGTTTGATCTCATTAGCTGGATATGTATCATCCTCTTGAAATCTTATGTAATCATGCTAGGAATGACTGAATACTTGTTCGCTTGCTTTTTAAGACTTGTAATGATATTTTGATCCTAATACCTTAGGTATTTGCAGTTGGAGACTTTGCATGATTGAGAAATGCTCTTAATAAATGGACCAAAGTATTCAGTTAGGAATCAAATGGGTCAAGTTTTCTAGCATCTTATCCTTTAACTCTTCTACTTTTTTCTCAGGGTGGGAAGGGATAATTGGACCTAAATAGGCTTAAAGGACATGATCTGAAGGTGAAGGGCACAGCTCATATCTCAGATTTGTATACTTGTTCGGTTGGTGAGGAGTCAACTCTGCAGCATTTTTTGGGCACTACAGCAGGAGGAATTTTAAGACTTGCGAGTTTCTGCAACAGTGTGTGAAGATAGCCGTGTCAGTAATCACGGTACAACTCTGGAGTTTTTGTTTTTATAATGTAAAATGAGAATTCTGACTTCATAATGCTGAATTGCAATTGGCGTAGATGCACTATTTTGTTTAATGAGATAATTCTCTTTTTATGTTGTTTGGTAGTTTGGTATTTTTTTTCCTTTGTCATTTGCAAAGGTCGTTTTCCGGTTGTCACCTTGTATTCAATCAACATATGACACATCATCTTTCCCTTACATTATTGACCTTTAGACCCCATCAGGATTGGATCAATGAATTAATTACCACCCTTCGCTTTTGCCAAAGCCCAAAAGAACTTGGGCTAACTTTTTTTTTTTGTCCTCAATTTTTATTTATTATAATTTTTTTAACTGTTGCATCTCGAGTATAGCTTCAAAATTTACGCTCAAAATATTATTTAAAAAATATTTACTTCTTAAAAAGATAAATTTATCAATATTTAGGGGTGTATATGGTTCGGTTTGGTATAATTATATAAAAATATATAATTATAATTATTTAAAAAAAAAACTGTTCGTTTTTTTTCTTGAAAAAAATTATAATTGTTAATTTGGTTTGATTTGATTTTTTAATTATAACAATAAAAATTGAAAAAATTATTCAATTTGATTTTTTCAGTTTTTTAATGATAATAATAAAAAATTAAAAAATTGATAACATTTATTCAAATTTTTTTACCAAATCTTTAAATCATTACAACTATACTTAAAATGGAAGTAAATAAAAAAAAATCATAATCAAAATAAAAATATTACAAACAAGTAATGAAATTAATTATTTAAAAAAAAAACTGTTCGTTTTTTTCTTGAAAAAAATTATAATTGTTAATTTGGTTTGATTTTTTAATTATAACAATAAAAATTGAAAAAATTATTCAATTTGATTTTTTCAGTTTTTTAATGATAATAATAAAAAATTAAAAAATTGATAACATTTATTCAAATTTTTTTACCAAATCTTTAAATCATTACAACTATACTTAAAATGGAAGTAAATAAAAAAAAATCATAATCAAAATAAAAATATTACAAACAAGTAATGAAATTAATTATTTAAAAAAAAAACTGTTCGTTTTTTTCTTGAAAAAAATTATAATTGTTAATTTGGTTTGATTTGATTTTTTAATTATAAAAATAAAAATTGAAAAAATTATTCAATTTGATTTTTTCAGTTTTTTAATGATAATAATAAAAATAAAAATTGAAAAAATTATTCAATTTGTTTTTTTCAGTTTTTTAATGATAATAATAAAAAATTAAAAAATTGATAACATTTATTCAAATTTTTTTACCAATCTTTAAATCATTACAACTATACTTAAAATGGAAGTAAATAAAAAAAAATCATAATCAAAAAAAAAATATTACAAACAAGTAATGAAATTAATTATTTAAAAAAAACTGTTTTAAAGCAATTTTTGGACTGGGCTTTAGTTGGGCCACTTAGCTACGAATTCAGAAGTCCTCCAATCAAAATTACTTGAACGGATGATTATCTGCCGCCACGTATAACGTATCCCAGTAAAACATTGTCAACTGATTCGCGCTCGTTTCTTCTCCTTCCTTTCCATCGCCGACAAAACCACTGCCAAAATTACGACTCGCCCACCCTGGCAACCGCGTGAAAATCCCAAATCCAATTTTCGTCACATTCCGTTTGATACACCTCTTCATCTTCATTTCCGTACAGTTTATGTAATTAAAGTCCTTTTACTGCTACACGTTCCTCAAACAGAGAGATGAGCGGCGCAGCGATGCCTCCGGTGCAGGCGATGGCTGGGGGAACGCCTTCGGGGATGAATTTGGGACCGGAGCAGCAGCAGAATCTGCAGAAACGAAAGGCCTCGGAGGCGAACTCGCAGAGAGTGGAACTCGCAGCACAGAGATTGGCCGTTCACGTTCTTCAGCCTAGCCGCCAAAACGTCAAAGAGTTCTTCAGTCTATGCCTCTCACTCTCTAGGTACATTCAAACAACACATATCTTTATTCATATACTCGTCTATGTATGCATTATAGCACCATAATCCCTATTCGTTTTGTGTTCTGCTCTCTTTTGATAATTTTTGGGCAATCGAATTTGACCATAGAATTTAAAATTGGAGGTCGATTTGTTCAGAAAATCAAGAACCAGGTTTTCAGTTCCAATTCCAGAGCTCTAATTTTATGTAGCAAAGAAAAAAGTTACTCTCTTGCGTTCTGCATGACGTGTAAATTTGCTTTATGTCAGTTTATTTTTGCAAGTGACTGGTATATTATCATTTGATCCCTAAGAAAAACGTGCTTTATTTTTTTTTTGCTATACATGACTAGATTCAGTTTGGGAAATGCAGGGGGATTGATTACGCGGTTGCAAACAATGAAGTTCCTCCCAAAGCTCAAAATTTACCTTCATTATTGAGAAAGGTGATTCATGTGTGTCTCAGTTTTGTTTTCCTAATACATTATGTCCTGTTTCGATCTTCAAGTATTTGATAACTGAATTACTATTATCTGTAAGCTTTGCTTATTTTTGTAAACACAAAGCAATTGTCTCTTCTTTGACTTGAAAAGCATTTTCAGTCCTGTCTGGGTCATGATATGAATGCATCCCTCGGGGTACCGTGGCATCTACTTGTTTCTTTTGGATTTTATTTTTTTAAGTTTCTAATTATTATTTTTTGACTTTTTGTATACTATGTAGATTTGCCAACGTAAAAATGATATTGTGTTGCAAGCAGCTATTATGGTGCTGATGTTCTCTGTTAAGGTATTTTTCAATGCTCCCTTTCAAGATTGGGACATAGTTAAGTTACAAGTTTGCACTTTCACCAATGACTTGGTGAAATAGTCGGCATTTCATTATGTTTCCCATTCTGGGTTCTGGTTTGGATTGTAGTGATGAATTATTCTTTGCGAACGATGGACATATTTTTTATTATTTGTCTTTTGGGTGGTGATTTCGGGAGATTTTATGGAATTGTTTGAATATTTGAAAAGCATGTCTGCTCAATGGATTAGGTGTATCACTCTTTAAAAATTATGCTTTCTTTGTGCTTGATGTCCTGATTCCTTCGAATAATTTTATTTTGCTTATTTATGTGTCATTTTGTTTTCTTTTTTAGTGCTATTAAAAAGAAAAACTAAATAAAATTCCTTTAGTTAAAGTTTTATGTTCATATCTCCCTCATACTTTTTAAGTTAACTGTTAAAGACATGTCTTTAAGAATGGCCTAAAGCCACACACTAAATATTCTAGATTTCTATATAACTAACTAATGAATTATTTAACTCATGCCATGTTTGGATGGTAGAGTGCTTGCAAAATTGGATGGTTTTCATCTGAGGAGGCTCAAGAACTTCTGGCTCTTGCTGATGAGGTTTGCTACTAACTATTTTCTTGTAGAGCTTGATTTCAGTTATGGCACATTTATTATTTTGATTTTCAACTGTCATATTTCTTGTTGTACAGATAGGAAATGGCTTCTTAGGTCCTTCAATTAATGGGAATTTGGTTTCCACTGTTTCAACAATTATGACCCGGTAGGAGTATCTTGAACCAATTTTGATTTGTCATTTTATCTTTATTAGTTATATTTGCCATTGCCAAAAATGCTGGTCTTGTTTTACTGTGGCCATTTTAGTTATTCTCCCAGCTTTAGATTTCACTTCTTGATAGGAGTCTTGGCTTCTTCCATCACCATTTATGCCTAATGAACTCCTTTCACGTGTCTTGACAAGTTTAAACACATCACTTCACTTTGATTCTGTCTCTTAGATTTCTGGTCAGATATTTTTTCTGATAGTAATAACAATTTCAATTGATGATAGTTATTATGCATTGCTGATTTTTCACTTATACCTACATCAATCAGATAGATCTGCTATTTGAGGGTAATAGCAAATACAAGCACTAGTGTCCATGTGTTTCAATGTGGAAGTCATACTTTTGCTATTTCTTCCTCAATATAGTTTGGAATTTTATGAAATGTTTCAATCTTAAAACACAAGTAACAATGATTACTATCATAAATGATATTATTTGAAATATCTCATCTTCTCCCTCTATATCTGCTCAGGTTCTATCCTCTGATGAAGATGGGTCAGATACTTGCTTCTCTTGAAGTCGAGGTTGTTCCGAATGCCATTACAGCTTATTTATTTATTTATTCGGGTGGGATGGAGAAATTACTAATGGGATTATCTGTTTTTAGTTGCCAGGGGTCATGATATTTTTAGTAAATCAAAGGGGGCTGGTGTTATTTCTGGTTTTTCCTGCCAAAAATCCTTGAAGCATACATTAATCTATGTTTGTTGCTATGCAGCCTGGATATGGAGCATTCATGACTGATTTTCATATCTCAAAGAATATGGTACATTCCACACAAGAAAAAATTGTAAGCATCTCTCACTTAAATGAGATTTTCAAATTAGTGTAGTGCGCTGTATGTCAGGAAAAGTCCCTTATGTTTCCTTGACAAAGTGGAATTATTTAATTTAATTTTTATCTATTTTTGTTTGATTATTTAGATTAACTATATATAATAAAATTTTGGTTGAGGATATAGGGTTCCAGTGGATCACAAAGTCTATTTCGTATCTTAATATATATAATGCTCATTCTGACTCAATTTATAGTGTGGTCGTTTTGTTTGAGAATTACAATTGTGAAGTTTCTTTTATTGGGTATATTTATGAATTTGAGCAAGGCAGGGTAATGTTAGTAATTTCTTCTGGGTTACTCAATATATCTTGTTATTCCAAGTCATTGCACTGTTTGACACGCTTACAAAGTGGTTCTTTTACTCCCAAGTATAAGAGCGTCGAAGTAATAAAATAACCCGGTAAGTCCGAGATCGATCCACAGTGAATAGAATAAAATAATAATTTGAGTGAAAATAAAAAGATTGAATTGTTTGAAATGATTGCAAATTTTAAATTAAACTATAACAATAAAATAAAATACTGGGACTAGAGGATCCACTTTTAGTATTTCAAATATATAAATCTTACTTTTTATAATAAATAATTTGTCATTATTACCCAGTTAATTTATTTCATGAATTAATTATGTCAAAACTTATAAAACCAGCCATAAAGGCGGTGATAACATTAGTCTATAACAAGTTCAGTCTGATACTCAATTATGCCAAATAAATAAAATAAGTCATATAAGCGGTAACAAAGTTTGTCAATAATTAATACAAATTTAAATTAAATATTTATCATTAGATTATAATTTTTATATTATAATATAAATAAGTTTAATTTATATTTTTATATTAAAAGTTTCACCTGTTATCCCAGTAAAATGAAATTAGTTACTCATGATTTGAATAAAAACACTTATAATTTTATTACTGAAAGAAAAAGAAATTATAAGAAAGCTTTAAAAATTAAAACACTCAAGAGCTGAAATTCTACAAATTTCCTATCAATTGCTTTTCACCTTCCGGTGGAAAACTGCCAGCTTGCAAATTCCAAGCACATATATCATATATATTTATAAAATCTTGATGGGACCTCCAGTATAATATATATAAAATCTTGGTGGGTCCTCCAAAATATATATATATATATATTAGCTTGCAATTTGCAAGCTGACAATTGTTTTATAGATTTTTTTTTATTTAATTAATATATTATAATAATATTTTTTATATATATAAAATCTTGGTGGGTCCTCCAAAATATATATATATATATATTAGCTTGCAATTTGCAAGCTGACAATTGTTTTATAGAATTTTTTTTTATTTAATTAATATATTAATATATTATAATAATATTTTTTATATATATAAAATCTTGGTGGGACATCCAGTATAATATATAAAAAATATTTTATATAAAAAATTTCGGTGGGTAATCCAAAATATATTATATAATATATAAATATATATATATATTGTTATAATAATAATAAAAAAATACATTTGTGGTTAAATATATCATAAACTCATTTTGTCGTCAATCTAAATACGGTGAATGTTTTCCAAGTCTGATTTGAATTTAGCTGTCACGCTCTTTTTGAGTTTTCCGGGTTCTGCAATTCAGATCTCATATCCATTTTTCCTGTTGAGCTTCCGGAGTAGTATTTTACCTACATAATAAATAAAAATAAAAACAAAACAAAAATATAATTATTATTTAACAAATGTACTAAATTAAGGGGATTAATGAAATTGTAAGTGTAAAATGATTAGTTTCTTATTTATTAAGTGTACATTTTTTAATGCTCATAACTGTTGCTCATATTGATATGTATATTATGGAATTGATTAGAAGATTTGTAGGACAACATAGCATAATGTAGATGGTTAATATTAAAATCTAGTGATGGTGCAAGCGTATTAACCTTGCTTCTGCGTCTAGTGTTTTAGGAGTTGCTTCAAAGTCTTTGTTAGGACATGTAGGAGTCCAAGTAATGGAGTCATTGCAAGCACGCACTCTTTATAGGTACTGGATATCATCACACACAAACACACGCACACACACATATTCCAAAATATCTGGTTGCAGTGTCCTTTTTCCTTTCTCCATTTTCTCATTACAATTTTTATGGGAGTAATTGTATATCTCACTTTTTGTTTCCCTTTACCATTCTGCCTGCAGCGGTTATTTGTAGCACAGACAGATAATATAGAGACGTCTGCTTGTGTTATAAGTCCCCAACAAGCGAAGTAAGAATTTTATGTGTGTGTGTATATACATTCATACATACTTATGTGTGTGTGTGTATTAGAGTTCTTTTGGCTTGTTTTAATCATTTTTGTTTGAACTTATGTAGCTTTATTTTAAATGGAAAGGGAGTTGACAGAAGAACTAATGTGTTCATGGTTTGTGCAAGCACACTTCTTGATATTTTATATATAGAGCAGCACCTGATGCACATGTAACATAGGCTTAATTGAATTTTTCTGTGTGTATTTCTGTAATTCATCAGGACACTGGACCACTGCTGCCGACAAATGTGTCTCCAATGCTCAAATATGGAACAAATCTTCTTCAAGCAGTGGGTCAGTTCAATGGTATGGTTGAAAACAGGTTTTTATGTCTATACATTCCTGTTTTATTGTGATTTTGCTCTAACAGATATTATGGACATTGTCAAGGTCGTTATGTTATAATTGTTGCCGTGATGAGTATGGCATCATCAGTCGACTCTCCTATGCTACAAGATTATGTGCAGTCTGGTTTTGCCATGCAAGATTCAGGTACGCATTAAGGGAAAGAAAGTTGATTCGCGACAATTTAGTCCATTTATCTTTAGGCAATCGTGACTTCACATGTCAAATGGGATTTCAGAGGCATTCGGTATTTACTCTTGCTTTTGTTTTAATTAATATTGTTTTTTTTGTTGTATTAGATTCCGATGTAATTGAGGGGCCATCACGAATATCACTTAATTGTCCTATAAGGTATGTATGATACTGAAAATGATTCTTATATACATATGTGAATTACTAAGTCGTACCAACACTTTAACCTCTGATGTGGTGGGGTGGGAGGTACTTGCATGTGATGATATCACATGGCTCAAGAGTCCAAGATCTAGAACACTGCTTGATGTTTATATGTGTGAGGGATTGCAAGTTCCTTTTTATGTATATACTGGATCTAATGATGACAGTTGGCTACTCAATGTGGGGCTGTCCCTACTTGGGAGAGAAACATGTGTGGTACCCATTTCCCTTCTCCTCCAGACCTCCTTCCATTAAGTGGCCTAAGACCTTTTCTCATGATTGTTCAAGTGATATATCTTTTTAGTATTTAATAGTCTTCTTTTTCTCATATATCCTGTTCATAATGGGGCTTAGTTCTGCCATCTGTGAGTTTAACATCTCATTTGTTTAAAGTAACATGTCGGTCCGTGTTTAGGCATATTTATGTACATATTTCATATTTCTCCATTTATTGCCGTGAAGATTTGTTGTTACTTGATAATTCCATTTATTCTTCTGTGAGCTATATTTGTTTACATTTTGATGATTGAATGCCTCCCCATTTTGACAGTTATACACGTATAAAAACTCCTGTAAAAGGACATTCGTGCAAACATCTTCAGGTGCGTATTCTTTATTTTATTGAAGCAACACCATGTAGGAAGCTGTGATAATATTTACTGGTATTTCATAACTTGGATTTGTATTCTATTTATGAGCGATCAACTCTACTATGATTTTGATGTGTGTCTACTTCTATTTACTGCTTTCAGTGTGTGTGCATGTGCTTGAGGTGCATTTGATTGCAACAAAATTTTACTCTGTGAACTTTGAGTGGAGCTTTTAGTATCTTTTATTGGGACAATCTGTGGTAAACTTTGGATTTTGGAATCTTATTTACAATAATTATGAAGAAAGTGAGTGTAGCACCATTGAGGGAGGAGATGAGAGAAACACAACTAAGATGGTTTTAACACATCCAACATAGAACTTTAAGTGCTCTAGTGAGAAAATGAGCGCAAATAGTGATGTCACATGTCAAGCGAGGTAGAAGGCCTAAGTTGACATGTACAAAAACCATAAAAAGAGACTTAAGTTTTATAGAGCTTGATGAAACAATAATCTCAAATAGAGGTTATGGAGCTTGTAGCTTACTCCACTTAGTGGGAAGAGACTTTGTTTGGTTTGGTTATTTACTATAATTATTATAAGAACCTGAAACTCATATTAAAGGATTCAATACAGTGAAGTGGACCAGCTGTCCAAGTAAGCAACTTATTTACAATAATTATGGATTACTCAAATTGCATTATGGATTACTCAATTGCACCTATTCCATAAATGGATTCTCCATTGTAATTAACGTAATGTTAACTGTCATCATTTTACTAGTTTTGATTTCTGTTTGCTGTAGTGTTTTGATTTTAGCAACTTTGTTCACATAAATTCAAGAAGACCATCCTGGCGCTGTCCACATTGTAATCAGCATGTCTGCTACACTGATATCCGTGTTGATCAGAATATTGTTAAGGCAAGTAGCTGCGAGGTTGCACTTTCCATGTAGTATTTCATCACTATTATGTTAACCTGTCATCATGTTTCCCAGGTCTTGAGTGAAGTCGGAGAGCATGCTGCTGATGTAATTATCTCTGAAGATGGATCTTGGAAAGCTATTATGGAAAGTGATGACAATGTGGATCAGGCACATGATAAGATCCTTAGCTGCGAGAAAGAAGGCTGCGAGGACCAAGAGTCCCCTGGCATTGCAAATTCCGATCCTGTTATTCTAGATCTAACAAAGGATGATGACGAGATGGACATAGTGAGCACTGGTGTAACTGAAGACAGGAAACCAGATCTTCAAAGTCAACCTGTCACTACAAATTTAACCATGCCATCTGAATTGAACAATACAGTCCCTGCTAATCAAAATGATGTTATAACAGATGATGACTTCTGGTCTGGAATTTTTTATCCTGATGGCTCTGCTTCCTCTGGTTCAACGTCAGATGCCCAAACAGTTGGTGGCATTTCTGTGCCTACTTCAGCCAATTTTATGGTGTCACCTGTATTAACTGATGCCATTTCTCCTGCACTTAATCGGGAAGTGGAAGCTCTTGGATATACTCAGCTGACAAACCCTGTAATGCAAAGTCTATATTTTGCTCCCAATAATCTGCAGTTACAACAGACACAATTAGTGAATCCAAGTGTCAACCATGAATATGGGAGGTCATCAGTTACTAGACATCAAAACCGGACTCCAATAGCTGTTCAGGCTCTTCCAGCTACATCCCCACATGGTGTTAGTAATATGGAGCAGCAGCAGTTCTCCAGATCCCACGTGAATACATTTTCGGGGCCAGATATGGCTTCATCTCCATTTTCGCCTCACTCGGCAGCACAGGTTAGGTTTGTTACTGTTTAATTTAGAAAGATTTTTATTCTCCTACATTCTTTCAAGGTTCTTGATCTTGCTACGCAATTCGAATCTTCATGATTTTTCTGTGAAACAGCCTGTTGGCCTTCAAGCCTCAAGTGCCCTTCAGAATTTACATCAGCAGCAGCAGCAGCAGCAGCAGCAAGCTCTAAATTTAAGGACGCCTCCATTGATGAGCCAGTCTCCAAGCATGATCCAATCATCTTCACCTCGCGCACGAACTCCAACTCAGCAAGGGAGTGCACAAGTTGGGCCTGGCCGCACAGTAAGTAATGTAAGTCGCCAACATCCCAGGCTTGGATCTGCTCAGGTAGCACTAGCTAGAGCCCAGTTGTTGAGGCAACCTCCTACTGTGCCAGTTCAAGTTCAAACACCCAGTGCAGGGCCTAGATACCCTACAACTGCTGATGGGGTTAGGGGATCAGTAAGGAATGAAAGAGAGAATGGAGCAGGTCCAATGCAATCTGTTAGGGCAGATAGTCTGACAGATTTGCCAGAGCAAAACTGGCGGCCTACAGGTCGAATGCGAGGAAGCCTCTCCGGTAGGGCATATAGTGATGCTCTTAATAGCCATATGGTGATTCTGCCAACCAATCCACCGACTCTAACAGCAAGACCACAAACGAGTCCAGCTCCTCACCCACCAGCTCAAACAGCAAGACCTCAATCGAGTCCAGCTCCTCACCCACCAGCTCAACCAGCAAGACCGCAATTGAGTCCTGCTCCTCACCTCTCTGTTCCACCCCACCTGCAGGCATTTAGGGGAAATAGCAATACCCGTCTTCCTCATTTACAAACTAATCCAGTTACTGATCCTGGTAGCATGAATGGAGGCTCTGGTACTCAGCCTGATCGTTCTCTTGGGAATTGACGTTTGACTTCTCATGCATAACCGTCAATATTACGTGTATAGACTTTGACATCATACGGTTCTGTTAAGTCGCCACCAACAGTTAAACTGGTTTTTAGTCTTTTGTTGTGTGTAGGGGAAACTTATGAAAATGACTACGCCACTTTTGCAAGTTTATTGTGAATTTGTTCTGTGATTGGTCGCTCTCAATTTCTTTTATTACAATAACTATGATTGTTACATCCAATGATGGGTGTTTGTGATAATTATGAACTTGATTGTTACTCTGTGTCTTTGAACATTGCATGCACAGTCCACAAACATAGGACCACCCGTATCTTCGAATCTCTTAAGGCTCGTATCGAGGTTAACATTTTGACCATTGTTTTTAAGTTAGAAGTCGGTCGATCAAAATGTAATGAATGCTTATTTTCTTGAATCTTTTCATTATATTTTGGACAATTGTATGAATTTTAAGCTATAAGATCACTCATTTTCCATTATTACTCTATCGGGTTTCAATTGGACTACGTGCCTGATTGGTATGATTTTTAGTAAAAAAAAAAAATCTTTTTATACCAAACGGACCCTTGATTCTCAAATGTAGGTTCAATGAAAATATCTTAAGTTACATGTCCCTTCATGCTCGTTTCTTGCTCTGTGTCACGGGCCAACTTTTTCCTTAACGGAAAAAGGCTCGTGCAGCACTTATCACGGTCCCGTCCGTGTAAGTCAGCCTACCTCCAGCCTCCACGCCCTAATTCTCATTGTTAGGGAGGGAACAGACCCATAATTTTATTGATTTATAAAAGCTCACAAGCTATCTCAATGCATACTCTAGCGGGCCCGTTCAACACCGGGACCCGGTACTCGAATAGCATGACTGGATATAAAATATGGCATTTTCCCGCCAACTCAATCTCGACAATCCATCATTGTCCCAACGTTGTCTAAGGGCGAGAGGGTTCACGGCTAAAGCCCCAAGACCACCGAAGCCCCCTTGGCCACACCCAAGGTTCACCTAGGCTCCCCCCCCTAAGGAGGTTTTAAAGACATTGCACATGTCTCACCAGTATACACACCTAGCGCTTGAGTTGTCACACCCCCCTCTAAAATCTATCTTAAGAGGAGTTTTCAGGAAATCTTCCGGGCATTCAGTAAGCCACCATATAAGCGACTTTGGGTTAAAATCTCGTCCCTAAACGAGCTCGTCTTGATGGGTTTCCACAACACCCCCATTTTAGCGGAAAAGACCCAAAAGTGGGCACACTGCCAAAATCTCTCGGCAAATCTCGAAATCCAACTCTGGGGCTGATATTTTCCCAGTACAAGTGACCATAAGATTCACTTTGGAACTTGGTCCCACTCGATTCGACACCCCGGGTCGTTAGCTCCTTCACAATGCACCAAATTAGGCTAACGACTAGCGGCAAGCTAGCATATCTCAAAATCTCCCGCCAAACTTCAGAACGGGACCCCACGGGTGAGAACTTCCCAGTACTTCCACCCCTAAGAGTTACTTAGGGCTTGGAGCAAGCTCAATCCGGCATTCCGAAATATAGGCTCCTTCACAACGCTGCACAACTAGGCCAGCTCCTAGCGGCAAGCAAGCACGTTTCTAAATCTCCAGGCAAACTTCCGAATAAGGCCTCACGGATGGAAACTCACCAGTACAAGGGTACATGAAGGGTACATATAACCCTTAACGACCTTAAACCGATGTCCCGAAACATGAGCTCCTGAAGTGACTGCACGTCATAGTCTGATCCTAGGACCGTGACACTCTGCAAGACTCCAGTGGCCAAAATTACGATTTGCCCTATGACATTTGCGTAATAAATTCAAATCCAGCAATTCTCATGTATTCCGTACGATACACCAGTCTCACTAAATTACTCCTCTCTTTCGCGCGGTGTCTGTAATTTTTTAAAGAAAGCAAAACCGTTCCACTTCTACTCGCTACTACTGAAATCGGCGTAGCAATGCATCCGGGGCAGCAATGTATGGGAGCGGGCCAGCAGCTAAAGGCCTTGGAACTCGCAGCCGAGAGACTGGACGCCAACGTTCTTCATCCTGACAGCCAAAAAGTCGCTGAGTTCTTCAGTCTCTGCGTGTCCCTGTCGAGGTACATTCAATCAAATTCATTTTCTTTCAACATGCATTAGGTCACCATAATCCGTCTTTGTTCTCTGTTTTGCTTGGTTTCTGAAAATGTGCAAAAATACTTCATTTTTATATCATAGAATTGAAAATTGGAGGTCTTTTTCTTTAGAAAATCTAGAACCGTCTTTTCAGTTCTAATTCCAGGTCTGTAATTTTATGTCTTGCGTTCTAATTGGTGTGTAAATTGCTTTATGGCAGTTTCTTTTTTTAAGTGCATGGAATGCTTGACTGGATTAAATTGGAAAATACAGGGATATCGATTGTGCGGTTGCAAACAAGGAAGTTCCTCCCAAAGTTCAAGATTTACCTTCATTATTGAAAAAGGTGATTCATATGTATTTCGTTTATGTATTGCCAAAATGTCCAGTTTTGATCTTGAAGTATTTAATAGCTGAATTACTGTTATATTTAAGCTTTGCTTATCCCTGTAAACACAAAGCATTTGTCTCTTCTTTGACTTGAAAAGCATTTTTAACCTGTTTGTTTATGAATGCATCCCTAAGGGTGTGCAGTATTATCAACTTGTTTCTTTTAGATTTTATTTTATTTTATTTTTGAAATTTCTAATAATTATCTTTATATGGTATGTAGATTTGCCAACGTAAAAACAACAATTTGTTGCAAGCAGCCATCATGGTGTTGATGTTCTCTGTTAAGGTACTTTTCAGTGCTGCTATTCTTAGAGTTTGAGAGATAGTTGAGTAACTCAGGAGTTTATGTTGCTTTGCAATTTTGTACTTCCACTCACCAATGACTTAACGACACAGTCTGCCTTTCGTTATGTTTCCCTTATGCTGGGATCTGTTTTTGACTGCAGTGATGAATTATTCTCCATGATAGATGGATATATTTTTTCTTCTGGGTTGTGATTTCGGGACTTTGGATGGAATTGGATATTTATATCACTCAAAAATTTATGTTTTCTTTGTGCTCGATGTCCCAATTCCTTCAACTGCTTTATTTTGCTTACTTATCACCCCCCAAAAACCTCTCTCATTCTTTTGGGTTCTGTGAAAATACTTACCTTCAGGGGAAATTCCTTGGTTAATGTTTTCTGTTTTTATTTCCGTCACTCTGTGAGATATGTCTTTAAGAACGGCCTAAATCCACGCATTAGATATTCTAAATTTCTTATATTACTTATTAATAAATCATTAAACTGGTTAACCGATGTTGTGTTCTGATGGTAGAGTGCTTGCGAAAACGGATGGTTTACAATTGAGGAGGCTCAAGAACTTCTTGCACTTGCTGATGAGGTTTGCTACTAACTATTTTCTTGTAAAGCATGAGTTCAGTCAATGGGATATTTGCTAACAATCATATTTCTGGTTGTTCAGATAGGAAGTGGCTTCTTTAGTCGTTCAATTAATGGCAATTTGGTTTCCACTGTTTCAACAATTATGGGCAGGTAGGAGTTTTGTTTTGTTAATTTTTCGTTTTAAATTTTATTTTTCGTAAAAATGCTGGTTTGTTACTTAGTCCCTAGTTAATTATTCTTATAGCCTTAGATTTCTTTGCTTTCTAGGAATCTTAGCTTCTTCTATCACCTTTATGCTTATGAAACTCCTTTCACGTGTCTTGACTAGTTTAAACATATCACTTTTGATTATGCCTCTTATATTTCAGGTCAGGTATTTTGCTTATAATAATATCATTTGATTTCCTAATGGTTATGTTCCGCTTCCGATATTCACCTATATCTATGTCAATCAGATGGATCTGCTATTTGAGTCATTGAGTGTAACTGCAATTACAAACCACCACCGTGGCCACATGTTTCAATGAGTGTTGCAAGTCACAAATTTTCAATATTTGCAACAATATAGTTAGGAATTTTATGATATGTTTCAATCTTGAAACACAATTGATAATGATTGCTATCATAAAGTATATTATTTGAAAATTCTCCTCTTCTCCCTTTCTTTCTGCGCAGGTTCTACCCGCTACTGAAGATGGGCCAAATACTTACTTCTCTTGAAGTTGAGGTGGTTTATAATACCATTATGGTTTATTTATGTATTCATTTGGTTGGGGATGGAGAAACCACCAAGGGGATTATCTTTTTTAAAGTGCCTATATTTTAAAGTTAATTGAAGGGTGGTGGTGTTATTTTCTCGTAAAAATTTACTTGAAACATACATTATCTATGGTTGTTGCTATGCAGCCTGGATTTGGAGCATTCATGACTAGTTTCCATATCTCAAAGAATATAAGATATTCCGCACAAGAAAAAATTGTAAGCATCTCTCATTTAAATTAGATTTTCAAATTAGTGTAACATGCTGCATGCCATGAGACATAACAGGATTTATTTTAAATCGTGTTGTATTTTTACTTATCATCTTATTTAGCTTAACTATATATTTAAACTTTTGATTGAATATATGCAGTTATGGCTGATTGAAGTCTATTTCTTAATATATGTTATGCTCATACTGACCCAATTTAATAAGCATGTTCCTTTTGTTTGAGCATCACAATTGCTAATTTGCCTTTTAGGGTATATCTATGAATTTGAGCAGGCAGGGTGTTATGTATATTAAATTCATGTCAATCGGTTTCAATATTTGTATTTTAAATTTTTATATTTGTATCAATAATTATTTTTATTAGGTTTTATGTGCATGGACAGTAGAATAATCAAAAAATAGTTTTTTCTTTGATTATTTGATAGCCTTCTTTCTCGTCTTTCAATGTTGTGTACTCTTTTCTTTACAAAACATAATTTTATATACATCATTATTCTTTGTTCTAGTATAAGAACTCTCATAATTGCATAAAAATAATAATAAAATGTGAATGTGATTAAACAAATAAAATAAATTAATGTGGTAATGTTACTATGAAGGAATCAGGAAACAATATTCAATCTTTTAAATGAATTCTTACTGTGACAAAATTTCTTACTATCTCAGTCAATGTTATAATGTGAAACTTGCTGAAAATAGAGCAATATTCAATTTTTTATTATGACATTTTGTTAGATAAAATTCTGTATGTTTGATTAGTCAACCCGCTCTTTGACCGCTTGGACGGCACTTGGGCTTGTTAAACTACCAAAACGCCTTGCCTCGCTTACCGCCTTTGACAGCATAGACTGATATATATACATCGTTATAAAACGTGGACGCCCTCTGGAAGACAAAAATCACGAACTCCAATACACTAAAAGACAAAAAAATATAGTTTTTAGTGCAAATTTTTTTGTCATTTAGCTGGATATGTTTCAAAATGTTGGACTCTATGTAATGTGGCGTGGCAATTGTCCTCACTCTATATGGGTACTGGATTTCAACTGATATATATTTCAAAATATCTGGTTGCAGTGACTTTTTTCCTTTCACATTTTTAGTTTATAATTATTAATTAGAAACAATTATTATCGAAATCTTTGTATAGCTCACCTTTTTTCTCTTTCCAATACTGCCTGCAGCGGTTATTTGTAGCACAAACAGATGAAACAGAGACACATGGATGCATTATAAGTCCCCAACAAGTGAAGTAAGAATTATATGTGTGTTTGTGCATACGCACATATTCAACTTCGTTTTTATTGGGTAGAATTCTTTTGGCTTGTTTTAATCATTATTGTTTTTAACGTATGTAGTTTTATTTTAAATGGAAAGGGAGTTGAGAGCAGAACTAATATGTTCATGGTTTGTGCAAGTACACATACTTCTTGACATTTTCTGTATAGAGCAGCACCTGATGCACATGTAGCATAGGCTTAGTTGAAAATTTCTCTATTTCTTTCCTTCATCAGGACACTGGACCACAGTTGCCGACAAATGTGTCTCCAATGCTCAATTATGGAACAAATCTTCTTCAATCAGTGGGTCAGTTCAATGGTATGGTTGGAAACATGTTTTGTATCTATACATTCCTGTTTCATTGTGATATTGCTCTGACAGATATTGTGGACATTGTCAAGGTCATTATATTATAGTTGTTGCTGTTATGAGTATGGCATCATCACCCAACTCTCCTGCACTACAAGATTATGTGCAGCCTGGTATTGCAATGCAAGATTCGGGTATGCATCAGGGATAAAAATGTCAAATGGGATGTTATATGCATTCAGTATTTACTTTTCCTCTTATTCTTACTTTTGCTTTTCTTAATCTTTTTCCTTTTGCTGTTTTAGACTTCGATCTAATTGAGGGGCCATCACGAATATCACTTAATTGTCCCATAAGGTATGCAATGATACAGTATTGCAAAGTAGTACCAACACTTTAACCTCTGATTTGGGGGGTCTGTGTGGGGGTGGGGGGGGGGGGGGGGGGGGGGGGGGGGGGGTTGTAGAAGGTTATCGGTGACATTGCTCAAGAGTCCAAGATCTAGAACACTGCTTGATGTTTATATATGTGTAGGATTGAAAGTTCATCTTTATGTATATATTGGATCTTATGATGACAGTTGGCTACCCAATGTGGGGCTGTCCCTACTTGGGCGAGAAACGTGTGTTACCCCTTTTCCCTTCCCTCCTAGACCCCCTTCCATTAAGTGGCCTAAGACCTTATCTTCCCATGAGTTGCATGCCAATTATTTGTTCAAGTGAAGTGATAAATGTTTTTAGTTTCTATTAATTTTCCTTTTCTCTAAAATAATGTCTGTCCTTTTTTAGGCATATCCAACTGTACATAATTCATATTTCTCCATTTATTGCTGTGAAGATTTGTTATCACTTGATGTTTCCATTCATTCTTCTTTGAGCTAAATTTGTTTATGTTTTGTTGATTGACTGCCTCCCCCATCTTGACAGTTATACACGTATAAAGATACCTATAAAAGGACATTCTTGCAAACATCTTCAGGTGCGTATTCCTTATGGTAGAACACATTTTATTGTGAAGCAACACCATGTAGGAAACACCAAAACAGTGATCAACTGACTTATCGGAAATTTGCTTTGATTTTTATATTTGTCTTGTTCTGTTTACATGGTGATAATTCCACGGCTCTCAATGTGTGTGCATGTGCTTGAAGTGCACTATTTTTATTGCAACTAAACTTTATTCTGTGAAATATAAATGCTTTTGTGAGGATTTTGGAATGATTTCGGATAGAGCACAATAGCGTCAAAAGATTCATATGGCCGACCCACTTAGTGGGAAAAGACTTAGTTTGGTTTGGTTTGTGAGGATTTTGGATTTTTATTTACAATAATTATTATAAGAAACTGAAACTTGTATTAAATGTGATAATTCAACAGTTGGGAGTGGACTAGATGTCGTCTAAGCAACCAACTTATTTATAATCATTATGGATTACTCATATTTTCAACTATATAGTAAATGGATTCTCCATGATAATTAAAATCATGTAAAATGTTATTTTACCTTCTTTTTGTTTGATAGGTTATTATTTCTGTTTGCTTAGTGTTTTGATTTTAGCAACTTTGTTGATATAAATTCAAGAAGACCATCGTGGCGCTGTCCACATTGTAATCAGCATGTCTGCTACACTGCTATTCGTGTTGACCAGAATATGGCAAAGGCAAGTAGCTATGTGGTTTCACTTTCCATGTGGTATTTCATCATTTCATTATGTTGACTTGTCATCATTGCTCCCAGGTCCTGAGAGAAGTCGGAGAGAATGTTGCTGATATAATTATCTCTGCAGATGGATCTTGGAGAGCAATATTGGAAATTGATGTCAATGTGGATCAGGCACGTGATAATATCCTTAATCGCGAGAACGGAGATTGTGAACAGCAAGAGTCCACTGGCATTGCAAATTCCAATCCTGTTGTTCTAGATCTTACAGAGAATGATAACGAGATGGTCATAGTGAGCATTGGTGAAACTGAAGACCGGAAACCAGATCTTCAAAGTCAACCTGTCACTGCAAATTTAACAATGCCATCTGAGTTGAACAAGACAGTCGAAGTCCAGGCTAATCAAAATGTTGTCACAGCAGATGATGATTTCTGGGCTGAAATCTTGTATCCTGATGGCTCTGCTTCCTCTGGTGCTGGGCCAGATGCCCAAACAGTAGGTGGCATTTCTGCACCTACTGCAGCCAATTTTATGGTGTCTTCCGTATTGAGTCCGTCACTCAATCAGGAAATGGAGGCTCTTGGTTATACTCATCTGACAACTCCTGTAATGCAAAGTCCATATTCTGCTCCCACTAATCTGCAGGTCCAAGAGACACATTTAGTGAATCCAAGTGTCAACCATGAATATGGGAGGTCATCAGTTACTAGACGTCTAAACCAAACTCCAATAGCAGTTCAGGCTCTTCCAGTTCCATCCAAGACCCCACATGGTTTTAGTGATATGGAGCAGCAGCAGTTCTCCATACCTCATGTGAATACATTTTTGGTGCCAGAAATGGCTTCATCTCCGTTGCAGCATCACCGGGGATTACAGGTTAGGTTTGTTAGTGTTAAATTTAGAAAGCATTTTAAGGTTTTCTATCGTTCAATGCAATTGGAATCTTAATGATACACTGTGAAACAGGTTGTTGGCCTTCAGGCCTCAAGTGCACTACCAGGTGCTTACAGAGTCTCTTCTGGTCTTTCAACTGAAAATCAGAATTTACATCAGCAGCAGCAAGCTTTAAATCTACTGACGCCTCCATTGATGAGCCCATATCCAACCATGATCCAATCATCTTCACCTCACTCGCGAACTCCAACTCAGCAGGCAAGTGCACAAGTTGGGCTTGGCCGCACAGCAAGTAATGTAAGACGCCAACTTGGCAGGTTTATGGCTGGTCAGCGAGTAGCAGCTACAACCCAGATGACAAGGCAGCCTCCTACCTTGCCAGTTGAAGTTCAGACATCCACAGGTCGAATGCGAGGAAGCCTGTCTGGTAGGGCATATAGTGATGCTCTTAGCCATATGGTGATTCGGCCAACCCATCCACCAGCTCAACCAGCAAGACTGCACTCGAGTCCAGCTCATCACCCCTCTGTTCCACCCCACCTGCAGGCATTTCTTGAAAATAGCAGTACCCGTCTTCATCAGTTGCAAACTAATCCAGTTACTGATCCTGGTAGTATGAATGGAGGAACTGGACCCAATTGACATCTAACTGAGGCACAAAACGGTCACATTGTCATGCTGTATGTATGTCTAGTGTTTGGCCGATTTTGTATCATGCGGTCACTTTTTAAGTACCTACTGGTTTGTAGACTTTTGTCGTGTGTTATGTTCTCTATTTTGCACCAATTTTGCAGAGTATAAATTAACTTATCTGAGAATATAAACTATCTTATAAGCTCACCAAATTCTCTCTACCAAAGGTACATTTATCTAATTAGTTATTTTGATGGGGATGTAGGGGTTTTATCAGTGGATCTTGAACCACTCTTTAATTTCTATCGTTTCCTAATTTTATCTCTTGCAATGAATGCTACATTGAATGTTATTAGAATCTGAATCAAAAATATCATACTATTTTTCCTTTTCAAATTTAGGAAATAAGATTCATGAACAGAAGATCAGTAAACTAATATAACAAAAATATTCCCATAGACGAAAAATAGCAAAAATGTAAAAGAGATGGACACTGCGTCGAAGTCAACAACTTGCTCGATTAGGCCTCCCATTTCTTCATCTCCATGCCCTCAGGAGCAATACCTTCCACTTCCTTTGAACCCACATCTTTCCAGTCTGTCGATAGCACCGTTCCATTTGACTCCACCTATAATGTTAATCATTTTGAACAAATTCAAGGGATTTGTGATCAAGAAATAAGAAGAATGATGAGTGTAGATAACATGAAATATTTTGATATTTGTCTTTGTTGCTTATTCTTGAATAAAACTAAATGTGGAATGGGTGATTAATCAAGCACCGTGCATACTATAAGTTAAGGACTTAAGATAAATGCTTTCATAGATTCTAAAAGACGGGTAAATGAGTTAAAAAAAACAAATGTATTCCGTCTTACAAAAGATTTCATCATAGCTCTTCTCATATCCTCATCAGCACCTTGGTAGATATCACGGAAGAGCTTATTAGCAGCAGCATCACCTTCTAGTTTCTCATCTCTCTCCTGAAATTCATACCGCACAATAGTTAAAATTAATTATGAACAATAAAATTGTTTTCAAGGGTAATATCGCAGAGAGTGATTTGTTTAATGTTGTGCTTAATAAATTTTCTGGTACATTTTCCCATGTTATTCTTGTAGATAAATCTCAGGGGTTGCTGAAATACCTCCTCCTTCACCTCGGCTTCCAGCTTGTCCCAGTCTTTGGTTTTGGGTTTTGAAGAGGGGTATTTGGGCCTCTGAGAAGCAACTGCAAAATATATGAAATCATAAGCAAACTCATCAGCTAGAAAGTATACAGTAAAAATGTCTTTTATCAACTGGGTGATTTTGGATGAAAGAACATAATCACTCTAAGCTACAGTGACAATGTTAGATCATAAGTGCATGAACTTAATAAAATGAGAAAATTCAAAAGTTTCAATAGAAGCATAAGTTATAAGAGGATGTTGCCTACCTGATGGTACATTTACTTTTTGTGGGACTGTAATCTCCTTGCTATATTCAAGAGAAGTCCAGTTAATAAGTTCAGCTTTCGCAAGACGGATTTCAACTTTGGTTGACAATACTTGGTATCTGCAGTTCTCAGGTATTATCTGTTTTTTTCCCCCAGAAAACCAACAACAGTAAGTCAACTTACACTAGAACAACTAAAAGGACATCCAATCCAACAAATCTGTTCTGAAGAATGCAGATGCACAACTATACTCATAAGGAGCAAAAAGTTGATATGAAAGCATTAAAGGACAAAACAACTTTCCCTGCACATGGAAGTGAGGAAATTGTACAGGAGGCAAAAACCAACAAGGCAACAAGGAAAAAGAAATGACAACCAAGGATGATGTCACCATTTAAAATCTGTACAATATAATCACCTTTCCAAACAATCTGCGTTGAAAATGATAGGGATTTTCACCAGGCACATTAATGGTAACACTCAACTGCAAGAAAAAAAAAAAAATTACAATAAAATAAACTCCACCGATAATTCCAAGGAGCAAGGAAAATGAAGATAACAAATGACTTTTAGTGGAAAAGAATCTGGAAGTTTCATACAATCTGTTCCCCAAAATCGACAGCCACATTTTTTGCAGGTATTCCCTTTGCAAATACATTCACGACAACTTCCTCCGGCTTTTGGTAGTATTCATGTCTGTAAAATACCAACTTTCATACATCTTTATATGGCAGCAATAATAACAATACTACAGGCATAACTAAACATAAATGCTAGTAGTTGTGGAGGCTGCTAGTGCTAATATCATAAATTATTAATAACTGTAGAATGCAAACAACAAAACGTTTAAGCGTAACGAAAGAAACAGTAAAGTACCTGTATTTTGGCTTCACCGATGAGATTGGTACAGGAGAAGGTGTGGTGCTTGGTGGAAAATTAGCCAAAACATTTGTATCTTCTGAACAGACATCCACAATCCATCAAGTTAACAGATTATGGACATATCTATTGTAAAAACTTTAAACTCCCCTCCCCAAATTCAAAACCCATTTGAAACTTCAGATTTGGATCTAGCCAATGTTGACAATAACAGTGAATCTTAAAGCCTAAAAGATCCATCGGAACAAGAACATACCTGCAATATGCTTATCACATTCTTCAATCAACTTGGTAATCCTTGAGTCATTTTGTGTTAAAGCGGCACCTTTTTCAAGAGCTGTCTTGGCCGTGTAATACTCTTCAAGCTTCATACAAGCAGTGCTGTAACATAAAATGACATCAGCAAATCATTAACCCAAGTAATTGATATAAAGTGCTTCCACTCCGCACTAATATCACAAAAGTGCATAAATAGGTCTATCAACATTCCAACTATTGAGTCCAAAGACAACCACACAGGCAATTTATAAAACAATGCTTTGCATTACCCAGATGACAATTGACAGGAATTTACTTAATCCTAAAGAAAACCACCGATTGTTTCAATAATTTCATCTAAATAAACAATTAACACAAAAAAAGTAAAATAAAACATAGTATCACACACGAGAAGAACACACTCACCCTTTACGCAGATAGGCCCTAGCCACTGTTGGGTCCAATTCAATTGCTTTGTTTGCATCAGCAACAGCCTCTGCCTCAACAAAAGTCAATTATATTATCGTAGCCCATCATTGAAAACACAGTAAAAAAAAAAAAAAGTATATAAAAAAACAAAAGTAGTTACCAGGGAAGTTGTTGAGTTTGATATTGGCTTGGGCTCTGTCGGCAAAAAGATAGGCGTTGTTAGGGTCCAAGTCAATGGCTTTCGTGTAGTAATCAAAGGCAAGGCTAAGGTCGTCGTCCAAAAACGCTTCTTTAGCCTTCTTATCGAATTCACTAGCCATAGCTATTGACATTGCCATTGCCGCTGCAAAGAGAAAGAAACAATGAAAGCAGAGAAAGAGAGAGAGGCTCGACAATGAACCGTTTTCACTTGAGCAAAAGTAATTATTATATATATATTCTTTATATGGGTTGACTGTGGTACCCAGGGGTATGACATACCCCTGGGTTTCTCACCGTTGGATCATTGTAAAATGATCCAACGGTGAGTAAAAAAAAAACAGAAAAAAGAGAAAAAACTGGTTAAGCCGGTTACTACCCACTCTCATTTCCCCTAATTTTGCCCTCACGAGTCATGAACACTCATTTTCCTCCCTCTCTCAATTTTGCCCTAAAATTTTCCTCTCCCAATTCTCACGACCTCTCATTTTCCATAATTTGTGCCCTAAAATTTTCCTCAATTTACGATACTCTCGGGTTGTGCTTCATCATCGCCGGTCAACTTCGCCGCTGGTCAACTTCGCCGCTGCTACAGTTCATCCTCTACGCCGTCGTTGGTTTTTGTGGTGAGTTAATCTTGATTACATTGCATATTTATTGTATTGTTTCAAATCTTGCATGCTATTGTTTTGGGTAATTTGTGTAAACCTGATCCAAATGGTTCTTGTTCACGGACCACCACAAAATTCCTTAAAGATTTTGCTTCATCATCGCTGGTCAAATTCGCCGCTGCTACAGTTCATCCTCTACGCCGTCGTTGGTTTGTGGTGAGTTAATCTTGATTACATTGCATATTTATTGTATTGTTTCAAATCTTGCATGTTATTGTTTTGGGTAATTTGTGTAAAGATTTGCTTTGTTTCTTTAAAGATTTGGTTAAACAAATACTAGGTTGGGCAATGTTGAGTTTGCTTGCCAATTTCTTGGTTTTTAAATGATAAATCCAGTGTTATGAACTCACGGACACCACAAATGAATTTTGTAATTATTTATCTTTTCATGATTTGCACCCAAGAATGTGAACAAGTTAAAGAGTTTAGAAATGCAGAGTTGTGAATTTAGATTTGTGACTTGTGAGCTTAGAGTTACATGAAAAAATAAAAAAAGAAACTTTGATTGGCCTAACCCAAGCAAGTTGAAATGAAGTTACAGATTATGGAGAAACATTAACTATTTAGTGTTGTTTACAAGCTGTTTTTGACCTTCACCATATCATTCTTTTTCTTTACTTTTATCTTTCTCCTTATCTATTGGGCATGTAAAAAAGTATAGTGGTAGTGGCTATCATATTCATAAAGTTGACATTGGATGAGACATAGAAAAGCAAAAGATAAGGAAACAACAAACATGAGAAACATGCATTGGATTAGTTACAAGCTGTTTTTGTTTTGGTTTTTTTTTTTTTTTTCCGGAATCATTGCTAAGTGGTCGTCGATTGCGTAAATATCAATAAGTTTGGGAACATGCATTGGATTAGTTAAATATATTTATATATGTGTTTGTATGAATGTGGTGATCATGTTATGCATGAATAATCTTGCCTTAATTAAATTTTGGCTTTAGTGTAATCTGTAAGTTTTGTTAATTTAAGTTAAATCACTTATACTCTAACCTAACATAACCTTTGATCTTCATGATTCCAATAGAAGATAAAAAAGATCTTATATTTAAATTAAATTGACCTTTGATCTTCGTGGTTGTCGTGTTTTTTTTCCAAATTTATATTAATTTACTTATCATTGTTGATGTATTCGTAGTCCATCATCTTTATCATTGGTTGTAAACATCATGGTTAAACAAAAGAGGATTGAAACGAACGAACAACCGCATGGATTTGGAAGCCTCTTGGGACTCAGATGTGGGAGAGTGCGACAAGAGTTATGTAGATGGTTGGTTAAACAATGTGACGCAGAGAGAGGGATAATAACACTTAATGGAACTGAATATTGATGAAGCATGTTATAATAAATTAATTATTGGGATCTTTGTTCATTCTGCTTATTGGATGAGCATGAATTTGGTTTCTTTATAAGTCAACGGATACCATGCAGATTGTTTTGATTTGTTGACCTCTTCATTTTCAATCTATAAGTAATATTGTTTTATCTGGTGATTTTTATTTTCCAAATTGGATGATTTATGGTGCTATTGTTATAGTTTTCCGGGTCTAAACCTTTTGGCATGCTAAAAATTTCTGTTCTTAAGATATTGAGGCAAAAGGTCGTAAATCAATTTAAAATTTTCATAAGTTTTTCAATATTAGAGTTTGGTTTTAGCTCGTGTGGACAAAGTTTGTCCTCATTTAGAACCTACAAAGTATATCGTTGTGTACATTGATGTGACTTTCAGCAGTAGCTGATCTGTTGGAAGTTTTTGTTTTGTAGAATGGCCGTGATTTATATTTTAAGCCCAAGTAAATCATGCAATAATGATGAAAGTGATGCATATGATTGTTGTTCGATGTAGTTATTTTGATAGATTATCATTTCTACAGGGGTCTAATATCGCATGTTTGTATCCTTTCCTTGGAAATTGTCATTGCAGATGCCATCCAACTAGAAAAGCCATGCTGTTGCAAATATATGTTGCTATGAAGGCGATGCCATGGTACTGTTCCCTTCCAACAATTTCTGAGTACATGGTTGAAAATGGCTGGACGAAGTGTTATGCTAGACTGCTAGAGTAAGTGACATTGGTTGGATTGCCTACCTGGTCTATTTGGTTATATATCTTGTGCTTGTGGAGTTCGGGATTTACTGGATGCACAGAGAATTGCATGACATAAAGTTTCTTTATAAGCATCTTCATGCAATCCATCACATCTACAACAAGCAGAATACCCTGCTTGTAAGTGACATTCATGATTGTATCCACGTCAAGCTATGGCCTGTGATGGGTGCTGGCTACCACACCATTCACCACACCACATATCGCCATAATTATGGTCATTATACCATATGAATGGATTGGATGCTTGGAACTCTTCGTGATCCAGCCGATGATGACTGGGGAAAAACGAAATGATGAACCTTCTCTTACGTTGACTCTTTTCTTAGATAAATCCTACAGTTATTTTTGGTGGTATTGTGGTTTGGTTGGTTTTACTCTCATGTATGTTGTCTTTTTCTTGTAGATGTTGATTTGTTAGTTTTCTCCCATTACTAGAGAAGAAAGAAGCTTTCTGGGTGCTGAGTTTAGGTTTCTCGCAATCTTATAAGATGTATTGTATGATCCGTGGGGAATATTTTGATTGAAACATAATTTCTCCCAATCTCAACTATGGTAATAAAGAAATTGTGCTGCAAAAATGTATCTTTCATGTTTTTTTCTCTGCGTGTACAAAGGGAACTCTCCTGCTTTGTACATACCAATTATCTCCCTTTTCTAAATGACTCGTATAGTGTTTGGCTCACAAATCTTATTGGATGATAAAATTGTAAATGCAATTGTCTAGATAATGCTGCAGTTGTCGTGCCCATGGCCAGGCCCCTGCCAAATCTGTATCTTTAACAGAGTTACCAACAATGCTTTTTGTTTACTGATCTCTCTCTGATCTTGTTAGAGTACTAGCCATTCTCTTGAATCCAAGGGAATCACATTCCCCTTCACAGAAGAGAGTTCCAAGGGCTCTGCGCGGGATATTAAATGTAATACTAATTATTCTAATGATAGTGGAATCGATTTCTTGAGAAATGTATTCTTTGTTATATTGAGATTGAAGAAATGAATATTAGTAAAAAAAAATAAAAATTCTTTACCTTGTCCAAATTATATAAGGAAACTAGACAAGTATGAATTTAAACTCTCACACCTTTGCGTCGATGATAATTATATTAAGCAGAGTGAATTGCAGTTTTCGTAAGAGGATTGTGAAGATGTTCCAAAAATATTGCTTTCACTATTAAAACCTGTAAATGTTTCCATGTTCATTCGGTGTGATAATCAGAATTTCTCAAAATCATTCAATTATTAATACTTGCAAATGCTTTCGAGGTCAATGGTGTTGGATACGTAGACGACATTAGACCATCACTTGCAAAACCTACAAATATTTACCTGCTAATTAATCTTTGTACAAATAATTTCTTTTTTGAATGAAATAATTTTTCTAGTTATTTCGGTCGGTTACGGATAGCCGAGTTTTCGATTGGTTTATGATATGGATACATGTTATCCAAAATTTTTAAACATGTAACAAAACCAATAAATTTGAAACTTAAGTTCATAGTAAATAAATGTGTGATTAACAAAAATATTAAGTAGTTATAAAAAAACTATAACATTAAGAGAATTCTATTTCATTCTCATTAACTTTAGTAATTATCCTAAGTAAATAATTGATTAATTTTTAAAACTTTATTATATTTCTTTTTCTTTTTTTCAATATTTCGGTTATTTTAGTCAGTTACAGATAGCAACATTTACATATGTAATTATGAGCGTTGAATATGCAACTTCCACCAATAAACATGCAATTTTGACCAATAAATATGCAAATTTGGAAGATGAAACTTTTAGCAATAAACATGCAAAACGAGACCATTGGAAAATTGAAAATCACACATGCAACTATGAGCGTTGAATATGCAACTTCGACCATTAAACATGCAACTTTGACCAATAAATATGCAAATTGGAAGATGAAACTTTTAGCAATAAACATGCAAAACGAGACCATTGGAAAATTGAAAATCACACATGCAACTATGAGCGTTGAATATGCAACTTCGACCATTAAACATGCAACTTTGACCAATAAATATGCAAATTTGGAAGATGAAACTTTTAGCAATAAACATGCAAAACGAGACCATTGGAAAATTGAAAATCACACATGCAACTATGAGCGTTGAATATGCAACTTCGACCATTAAATATGCAACTTTGACCAATAAATATGCAAATTTGGAAGATGAAACTTTTAGCAATAAACATGCAAAACGAGACCATTGAACATGAAACTTTAGCAATAACATGCAATTGCTTCTGCCTCGAAAATCACACCTGCAACTATGAGCGTTGAATATGCAACTTCCACCATTAAACATGCAACTTTGACCAATAAATATGCAATATTTGGAAGATGAAACTTTTAGCAATAAACATGCAAACCGAGACCATTGAACATGAAACTTTAGCAATAACATGCAATGGCTTCTGCCTCGAAAATCACACCTGCAACTATGAGAGCGTTGAATATGCAACTTCCACCATTAAACATGCAACTTTGACCAATAAATATGCAAATTTGGAAGATGAAACTTTTAGCAATAAACATGCAAAACGAGACCATTGAACATGAAACTTTAGCAATAACATGCAATTGCTTCTGCCTAGAAAATCACACCTGCAACTATGAGCGTTGAATATGCAACTTCCACCATTAAACATGCAACTTTGACCAATAAATATGCAATATTTGGAAGATGAAACTTTTAGCAATAAACATGCAAACCGAGACCATTGAACATGAAACTTTAGCAATAACATGCAATGGCTTCTGCCTCGAAAATCACACCTGCAACTATGAGCGTTGAATATGCAAATTCCACCATTAAATATGCAACTTTGACCAATAAATATGCAATATTCGAAGATGAAACTTTTAGCAATAAACATGCAAAACGAGACCATTGAACATGAAACTTTAGCAATAACATGCAATGGCTTCTGCCTCGAAAATCACACCTGCAACTATGAGCGTTGAATATGCAACTTCCAATTAAACATGCAACTTTGACCAATAAATATGCAAATTTCGAAGATGAAACTTTTAGCAATAAACATGCAAAACGGACCATTGAACATGAAACTTTAGCAATAACATGCAATTGTTTCTGCCTCGAAAATCACACTTGCAACTATGAGCGTTGAATATGAAACTTCCACCATTAAACATGCAACTTTGACCAATAAATATGCAATATTTCGAAGATGAAACTTTAGCAATAAACATGCAAAACGAGACCATTGAACATGAAACTTTAGCAATAACATGCAATTGCTTCTGCCTCGAAAATCACACCTGCAACTATGAGCGTTGAATATGCAACTTCTACCATTAAACATGCAACTTTGACCAATAAATATGCAATATTTCGAAGATGTAACTTTTAGCAATAAACATGCAAAACGAGACCATTGAACATGAAACTTAAGCAATAACATGCAATTGCTTCTCCTCGAAAATCACACATGCAACTATGACCGTTGAATATGCAACTTCTACCATTGAACATGCAACTTTGACCAATAAATATGCAATATTTCTAAGATGAAACTTTTAGCAATAAACATGCAAACCGAGACCATTGAACATGAAACTTTAGCAATAACATGCAATTGCATCTGCCTCGAAAATCACACATGCAACTATGACCGTTAAATATGCAACTTCTACCATAAACATGCAACTTTGACCAATAAATATGCAACATATTTTTATATTATTTTATTTTATCAATATTATAAAAAAAATAAATTTTTTATATTATTTTATTTTTTTCAGTATTTTTTAAAAATAAATTTTTTAAAAACTTACCATAAATTTTTTTCATAATTTTATTTTTATTAATATTTTATAATTTATATAATAAAAAATTATTTTTAAATTATTTTTTTTTAGAGTAACTGGTTGCAACCGGCAGTGGCAACCAATTACTCTCATTTTTTTTTGTTTTTTAATGCCCCCAACCCTTGGGTATCTGATACCCAAGGGTATTGTAGCAATACCCTCTTTATATAGAGTGATAAATTAAAACCTGAACCAATGAGGCAACGTGATCTGATCTCTAGAGCTTTCTACCCCAACGAGGAATAATGTGCACACTTTCCATTATCCATAATTTTGTTTTCAAAAAACTATAAAAATCAATCTTTTATCTTTTATTAATTATAGATAGATTAATAATAAAATAAATCTCTCTCTTAAATTCTAATTCTCTTAATTTTCCTCAAAATTTTTCTATACAAACTTTATAATCTCAACCCTAGCTTTCCAGAAGCAACTCAGTGTGACAAATAATTTATCTGTAGTTTCAAAAAAAAACTATCTGTTAATTTTTTTTTTAGAGAATACCAATCAATTAACTTATTGTAAATAATTAAATGAAAATTAATAATTCACCTTTTTTTTTATCGCAAGTCAAATGAACTACTTAAACTGTAATTCATACGAACGCGACCTTTTACCGTTCAGTAAACCGACAGTTCAAGTTCACAGAACGCAACTTATTTTTGATATGGAAACTCACAGTCAAATTATTTTATCCAGATTTATATATTAGATTTTTAAAAAAAAAAAAAATACTCCTCTGTCAAGTATTTTTTATCATTTAAGTCATACCCTCAAGGCACATAACGCACTCGGTCACAATAACTTACCCACCCGTACTTTGATCCCGAGTTACATGCACTAACAAACTCGGCCAATGAAGTGCCGATCCATATGGTCCGTCGCTCCTCCGGCTCACCGAGTCACCGCCGCCGCCGCACTGATCCAACCATCACTCCTCCGGATCCGATGTCTCTATTCTTTGGTGGTCCTTCTCCGACTCCTCCAACTCGGTAATGTCATGTACCGTCCAGGTGTTTTTATTCATAATTCAATGCTTGTATTGGTGGTAGTTTCCAAAATATTATTCAACTTAAGCATCTAATTATTGGGAACATGTAGATTGATTTGTTTATTTATTTATTGTTTTTAAAAATTTAAGTTACAGGAAATTAAACCGGTTGCTATGTTGTGTGGCCATTCTGCGCCAATAGCTGATATCAGTAAATGTTATCCAGCTATGGCTTCAAGAGATGGCCAGGCAGAAAATTCAAGTAATGTTATGGAAAAATCCTCCTTTGATAATGGTGCCTTAATAAGTGCTTGTACTGATGGTGTTTTCTGCGTATGGAGTAGAAGCATTGGACATTGCAGACGCAGAAGAAAACTGCTACCCTGGGTTGGCAGTCCATCAATTATTTGTTCATTGCCCTCTAACTTGCGATATGTATGTATTGGGTGTTGCTTCATTGATGTTAACCAGTTTGTTGATGGTGGTTTTTGACCCAAGTATGTTTGAAGCCTAGGAAGGGGTAGAATGGGGTTTGCACTTAACAGATAATGGAGGCCCAAGGTCGTAGAAGGGGGTCGAGCCCAGAGTGCACAGGAACACCCGAGGGAAAAGCCAATTGACGAGGATAGGTTGGGATACCGACCCGACCTAAAGGAAATGTATCAGATTCGACAGCATTTGAACACACGTGGAAGTCGACCCCACTCAGTTGAGGAAGTTGGAAGAGGCATGACCAAGGATCTTTCACCTCGGCACGCCGACCCGAGGAGTAGAGCTGAGATCACAAGATATCATATACTTGAGAGCATATGACATATGTCATACATGAAAGTTTGGGCCTCCATAAGACTGATGTGACAAGAGTAAGTCAGCAACTTCCCTTTAGAAGAGACTCTAACAGACGGAACAGTTCTGGAGTGATTGAGTCACAGACTGTCATGTTGGCAAAACGTGTAGCAGTGAACAAAATGTTGAAATGATAGGCTTCTGCTGGCAGAGGGTGGTTGAGTCAGAAGTCAGAGCTACTGTTTGCAGAGTGGTTGGGTAAAAGAAGCATGGGCAACAATGTCAGAATGACGTGGGCTGACGTCCTGGGTTAGTAGAACAATAGATTCGGAAGTCTATATAAAGGAATCGAAAACTCAATTTCAATGGTTGATTTTTTAGCAATCTTGATATTTCACCACTTGTAAAGAGAGACCTGAAAACTTAGTGATAGAGAGAGAAAGCAGGTCGGTTTTAACCCGAGCAAGTAATAAAATTCTCCCCTCTTTACTCTCGTCGACGTAGGTTGGAGCCACACTCCGCCGAACCATGTTAATCTCTTATTTTTTCTGTGATTTTCTGTTGCTTGCTAAGTTTGTTTTGGTTCCCAACTAACCAAATAAATTCACTGCTCGAAGGAGGTTTGTTCAAGGGGTTTAATTCTCAAATAACCATTGGAACGAAAAACCGTCGTCAACACGGTTATCAGACCATCATTCTTTTGAGTCCTTAGAAGGGGATTTAGCTTATGAGGATAAAGAGGTTCAAACCAAAAAATCCCAAAAATGCACTGTGGTTATAGTTGATACCTAAAGTCTTACCATTGTTCAAACGGTTTTTCATGAGAATTTGTCTATTGGGCCGTTGAAGTTTATGGACGTAGTTTCATTGGGGGAGGACAGGGAGAAGCATTCTGGACTCATGGTCGATTTAGTTGGTAGGCCACAGTTGGTTCCAATATCAAAAGAGTCTCACCTAGACGGTGAGGTGGGGACTGGATTGCATAGAAGTTGTTCACAGTTGGATATGGATATTTGGGATAATGGAGCCGTTGAGGGAGGACACCTTATGTCAGTTGCAACCTGTGGGAATGTCATTGCTCTTGTATTAAAAGATCGCTGCATATTTAGGCTGTTGGGAAATGATACAACAATTGGAGAGATTTCTTTTGTGGATAATCTCTTTTGTCTTGAGGTGGTTATACTCACTCACATGTAATAGGAGGCATGTTTCTTGAAATTGATGATGTTGAGAAAACAGGGAATACCAAAGAATATTTTTTCTTTTTAAATGTTGGAAACCGCATCGCCAAATCATCTGATACGTGCTTAAACGGAGTAGGTAAAACCCCCGGCTACCCCCATACTCTTACAAGAAACGTACCATGGATTCGAACCCAGAATTTGGAGACTAGATCTTGAACCGTACACCACCAAGCGACGAATACCAAGGAATACCTTACAACAATTTTCGAAAATTTTACAGCATGGAATAATAGAGGGTCTGCAATTGTTTATGTTCTATCATATACGAATGAAAAATTCGAGGGCGAGCTGCATTGTGAGATCCCAGCTGTTTCTTGTCCCTCTGATGTCAGGTATTCCATTCATTTCATTCAACTGAGCCTTTACCTTCTGAGTATCGAATCCGTCCGCTTTCATGTTGAAGGAACTTCCCAATGGAGACCACATGTCACAGTCTGGTCACTAAGTGCAGAATGGTCGGAGAAGGTTTTTCTTTGTTGATTGGGTTAATAACTCTACTTTGCTTAATGGAATTGATGGCTCTTGCAGTGGGAGCACTGATTTGATGTTTTGGCAAGACAGTCATTCTCGTTCAGAACATACAGATAGCAGACTAGTAGTTGACCTAAGTGATGGTTTTGTGCACAAGGGAAAGAAGATTGTATCATCTTCCTTCCATGGTTATTTCGGAAAATTTCTATGCTCCTTATGCTATTGTATATGGCTTCTCCAGCAGTGAAATTGAGGTTACGTCATTTGATTTATCTGACAGACTTAATTCTCTCTCTTTCCAGTTTTGTGATCCTTTCTCCGTTTTTGGAGGTTTTTTCTGAAAAGCTGCTCCTGATGCATTCGACCATGTTTAAAACATAAAAAGCACTACTACTATTCTACCAAAGCATAAAGTCCGTCCGTCCTTTTTGTAGGGAAATGCTAGGAATGCGGTGTTGAAGACAGCTGCAGGCGCCGAAAGTTTGCATGTTGGTAGGGAAAAGTTGGAAACGTGTTTACACGTTTTGCCAACTACCAAGGCGTGTGCACTGTAGCACACGCCTTTGAACCTTATAAAAGAGAGCCTTTCCATTGTTATCAGATATCCCTAAATGTGTGAAAGTGTAGTGAGAGTGATTGGTGAGAGTTTTTTGTAAAGCTTGTATTGGAAGCTTTGTAATTCTTTTGTGGGTATACAAAAGAAGAGTTTTCTCTCAAATTATCCTCTATTATTGTGTGTTTATTCACAACAAGTGGTATCAGAGCCAGGTTCCACGGAGGGATCCCGAAATTCGGAAACGAAGCTTCGGTTCGGAAAGTCGATTCCGACGAAAGTTGTCGAAAATCGATTTTGAGCACACCATCGGACTTTTCACGGCGAGACGAGCACGGTGGTATTTTCCGGCGATCGATCGGAGGTCCAGAACGTCGTCACGCACCGCACGCGCCTTACAGAGAGAAGCCCACGCGCCCGACGCGCAATCCACACGCCAGCTTGAGGTTGAAGACGACGCCACGTCAGCCGCCACGTGTTGCCCAGTCAGCGCACAGTCAGCGCCACGTCAGCGCACAGTCAGCAGCCCAGTCATCCGCCACGTCAGCGCCCAGTCAGCGCCACGTCAGCGTACAGTCAGCAGCCCAGTCAGCCGCCACGTCAGCGGTTCCTGGTAAATTTCATATAAGTCCCTGAACTTTCTGGAAATTACAATTTAGCCCCAATACTTTCAGAAATTTTCAATTTAGTCCCTGAACTTTTTGGAAATTGCAATATAGTCCCTGAACTTTTCCGTAATTGCACTTTGGCCCTGAACTTTCAGAAATTGCACTGTGACCCCTGTAATTCTGAAATTTGCAAATTGGTCCCTGTGTCGGATTTTGACAAACGAAGTGTCATTTCCACCATTTTCGGCCATTCCGGACGCAACGGTGAGGTCCGTTTTTTGAAATTCTGCTTAGAATTTTTATGATGGAGGGGAGCAACGGAAAAATGATTTTGTTAACCAGTACAAACTATTTCACATGGAGAGGAAAGATGAAAGACCTTCTGTATGTGAAGGACTATGATGGATCGGTATTTCTGGAGCAGAAACCAGAAGGTATGACCGATGGAAAGTGGGCTAATCTTCACCAGAAAACATGCAGTACTATTCGTCAGTGGATCGACGATAGTATCGTCAACCATGTCAGTGAAGAGATAAATGCACGTGTCTTATGGAGAAAGCTGGAGGAGCTTTTCCGAGCAAAGACTGGAACAACAAGCTGTACTACATCAAGAAGATGATGGGGTTGAAATACCAGGAAGGTACAGCTGTGGCGGATCATATCAACGATTTCCTCGGAACCATGAAGGAATTGTCTGGATTGGGCATAGACTTCGGAGATGAGGTAAATGGCTTAATACTCCTTAATACGTTACCAGAATCTTGGAAACGTTCAGATCTACGATGATAAATTCAGCCGCAGATGGGAAAGTCACTATGGAGATGGCAAAGACCAGGATCTTCGAGGAAGAAAAGAGGACGAGAATGCAGGAGTCAGCATCAGCCTCAACCTCAGAAGCTCTAGTGACAGAAAAGAACACCAGAAGGGGGAGGAGTAAAAGCCGAGGCCCAGGGAGATCAGACAAGAACCGAGGTAAGTCAAGAACTAGAGATATTGAGTGCTATCACTGCAAGAAGAAAGGCCATATGAAGAGGGACTGTTACAAGTTGAAGAACGAGCAGTCCAGGAGAGATGGCTACTCTAATCAAGAAAGAGTTGCTACTACCACCGAGAAAACCTCCAAAGAATTTTGCATAATGTATGAAGAAGCTGTTGTGAATCTTGCCAGCCACGAGACCAGTTGGGTGATAGATAGTGGCGCATCCATACACGCCACATCTCGCAGAGACTTCTTTTCATCTTACACACCAGGGGACTACGGTGCTGTAAGGATGGGGAATGACGGACAGTCCAAAGCCGTCGGTATTGGAGACATCTGCCTTGAAACAGAGAACGGGACAAGGCTAGTGTTGAAGGGAGTCAAGCACATCCCAGATATCCGGTTAAACCTGATCTCAACAGGCAAGCTGGATGATGAAGGTTTCTGCAGCACCTTTAGTGACGGATGCTGGAAGCTCACTAAAGGGTCAATGGTCGTGGCACGAGGTAAGAAAGACTCAACCCTGTATTTGATGCATGCTAAGCTTTCAAATAGTAGCATAAATACAGTCAACAGTAATGAGGCAGCCGAGCTATGGCATAAAAAGCTCGGTCACATGAGCCAAACAGGGATGGAGATACTACGCAGGCGGAATGTTCTTCCAGAATTGAAGAACTCACACTTACGGAAGTGTGAACACTGCATGGCTGGAAAGCAGAACAGAGTATCCTTCCAGAGCTCCCCGCCTCAACGGAAACCGGAGGTACTAGATCTCATACATTCAGATGTATGCGGCCCGATGCAGATACGAACACTCGGAGGGTCACTGTATTTTGTGACATTTATTGATGATCATTCAAGGAGGATATGGGCATACACCTTGAAGAGAAAAGATCAAGTGCTGGGAGTGTTCAAGGAGTTTCATGCTTTGGTGGAGAGAGAAACCGGCAAGAAACTGAAGTGCATCAGAACAGACAACGGTGGAGAATACAGAGGTCCGTTTGATCAGTACTGCAAGATGCAAGGAATCAGACATCAAACGACACCTCCGAAGACACCTCAGCTGAATGGCCTAGCTGAGAGGATGAACAGAACATTGTGCGAGAGGATCAGAAGCTTGCTGTCATAAGCCAAGCTGCCGAAGACATTTTGGGGAGAGGCACTCATCACAGCAGTTCATGTTTTGAACATGTCCCCAGCGGTCGCACTGAAAGGTAATGTTCCTAACCAAGCCTGGACAGGTAAAGAAGTGTCTTATGAACACTTGCATGTCTTTGGGTGCAAAGCATTTGTACACATCCCAAGGACGAGAGATCCAAGCTTAATGCAAAGACGCGACAGTGTGTCTTTATTGGCTATGGTCAGGATGATTTCGGCTACAAACTCTATGATCCTGTGGAGAAGAAGATTTTCAGAAGCCGAGATGTTGTCTTTGTTGAAGACCAGACCATAGAAGATATCAGAAAGGAGATGAAGACAATGCCCCAGCAATACAGAAATGTGAATCCAGAACCTCATACACCGGTGCCAGTACGAGTTGATGATGAGGTTCCCAGACAGGAGGGTACAGGTGATGAAGCTCCCAGAGATGATGATCATGATCAACCACCAGTACCAGAAGCTACACCAACAGTTCCACAGAGAAGGTCTGACAGAGAGAAGCGACCTTCAACCAAATACTCTGCATATGAGTATGTGCTGCTTACTGACGGGGGAGAACCCGAGAGCTACTACCAGGAGGCTGTGGAAACAGAAGATGAGAAAAAGTGGGAGGAAGTCATGCAAGATGAGATGAAATCTTTGCATGACAATCACACTTTTGAGTTGGTGAAATTGCCAAGAGGCAAAAGGGCTTTGAAGAACAAATGGGTGTACAGAGTGAAGCAACATGAGCATACTTCACAACCCCGGTACAAAGCCAGACTAGTCGTCAAGGGATTCAATCAGAGGAAAGGCATTTACTTTGATGAAATCTTCTCTCCAGTTGTGAAGATGTCATCCATCAGAGTGGTACTCAGCTTAGCAGCAAGCCTCGACCTGGAAGTTGAGCAGATGGATGTCAAGACCGCATTTCTTCACGGAGATCTGGAAGAAGAAATTTACATGGAGCAACCAGAAGGCTTCAGAGTCAGCGGGAAAGAGGACTATGTGTGCAGACTCAGGAAAAGCCTATACGGTTTGAAACAGGCACCGAGACAGTGGTACGTGAAGTTTGAGTCAGTTATGGGGGAGCAGGGATACAAGAAGACCACTTCAGACCATTGTGTTTTCGTTCAGAAGTTTTCTGACGATGATTTTATCATCTTACTGTTATATGTAGATGATATGTTGATAGTTGGTAGGAATCAATCGAGGATTGATAATTGATGAAGCAGCAACTGAGTAGTCTTTTGAGATGAAAGACTTGGGGCCAGCTAAGCAGATTCTTGGCATCAGGATCGGCCGTGATCGGAAAGCCAGGAAGTTATACTTGTCACAGGAGGAGTACATCGAGAAGATACTTCAGAGATTCCAGATGGACAAGGCTAAAGCGGTTAGCACTCCTCTTGCTACCCACTTTAGATTGAGTACGCAGCAGAGTCCCGCTACTGAGATAGGAAAGAAGGAAATGAAATAGGTTCCATACACCTCAGCAGTGGGAAGTCTTATGTATGCCATGGTGTGCACGAGGCCAGACTTAGCACACGCAGTTGGATTGGTCAGCCGGTTTATGTCAAACCCAGGACGAGAACACTGGAATGCTGTCAAATGGATTATGCGGTATCTTCGAGGCACATCCAAGATGAGATTATGTTTTGGAAGCAGCGACAAGCCAGTGTTGATGGGCTACACCGATTCAGATATGGCAGGAGATGTGGATACCCGAAAGTCTACTTCAGGGTATCTGATTACTCTCTCAGGAGGAGCTGTGGCATGGCAGTCAAGGTTGCAGAGATGTGTTGCACTTTCTACAACAGAGGCGGAATTCATTGCAGCGACGGAAGCTTGCAAGGAATTGCTGTGGATGAAGACATTCGTCCAGGAATTGGGTTTCAAGCAGGAGAAGTACATTTTGTACTGCGATAGCCAGAGCGCTATCTATCTCGGTAAAAATTCCACATTTCATTCGAGGTCAAAACATATCGATGTAAGGTATCACGGATACGGGACGTCCTGAGCTCAAGGCTGATAGAACTCAGAAAAATTCACACCGACGACAACGGTGCCGATATGTTCACGAAGGTTTTACCGAAGGAGAAGCTTGAAATCTGTCGTGCTATAGCCGGGATGACAAAACTCTCCACATAGTCAGAGTGGAGAGATTCAGAGAACTACGATTGGCTTGATCCCAACTCAGGGTACGTAGGCAGTCATACAGATGCAGCCAGGGGAGGATCCTTTGGAGGATCCGGATTTGGGTGATTGATGGTCGGCTCAGATTTTGGAGTAAATCTTCACCGAGGGGGAGATTTGTTGAAGACAGCTGCAGGCGCCGAAAGTTTGCATGTTGGTAGGGAAATTTGGCAAAACGTGTTTACACGTTTTGCCAACTACCAAGGCGTGTGCACTGTAGCACACGCCTTTGAACCTTATAAAAAGAGCCCTTCCATTGTTATCAGATATCCCTAAATGTGTGCAAGTGTAGTGAGAGTGATTGGTGAGAGTTTTTTGTAAAGCTTGTTGGAAGCTTTGTAATTCTTTTGTGGGTATATAAAAGAAGAGTTTTCTTTCAAATTATCCTCTATTATTGTGTGTTTATTCACAACATGCGGGACAGTTTGAAATTAATGATTCATAATCTTGACCTCTTGTATCGATTGGAATGGGATGCTTGCTGACCGTAAGGTGTTTACTCACGAGACATGGCCTTGAATTAGGAACTTTCCTGTTATGAGCATCCTGTCTTGCAGCTAATAAAAACAAATATATTTATAGCACATCGCTTTGTATGGGCTTCATTTAGTTTTAAATTATTAGATGTTTGTTGAAGTGAAGACAGCAAGCAGTGAGCTTGCTGTCATTTCCACCGAAAGCAAGTTTTTACTTGCTTGCCAGAGAAGTTGAAGCTGGAAACGTGTGGCCAGCTTGCTCAAACCGCGTGACACTGTTCACGCGGTTTGGCACTATAAAAATGAGCTCCCATGACCATTGTAAAGCATCCCAATGAGTGTGAGAAATGTATAGAGTGTTGTGAGGTTTTTTATAAGTTTCTTGGTGTAAACTTTGAATATTATTCTTGTAGTAATAATATTGATTCGGTTTTTCCTCAAACACTTCCTAAAGTGATCGTGTTTTCACAACAAGTGGTATCAGAGCTTTGGTTCTTCATTGGGATCGAAAAACCGAAGAACGGAACTTGGTTCGGAAAATTCGAGTTCCGGCAAAGTTGTCAAAAATCCATTTTGAGGGTACCATCAGCAGTTCACGTCGAGACGAGCACGGTGGTATTTTCCGGCGACCGAACCGACGTCCCAGCAGGCCGCACGCGCCGCACGCGCCTTCCAGAGAGCTGCCGACGCGCCCTCACGCGCTCCACGCGCCGCACGCGCTGCTGAAGGTTGAAGACGACACACGTGGCGCCACGTCAGCGCACAGTCAGCGCCCAGTCAGCCGCCACGTCAGCGCCCAGTCAGCAGACACGTCATCCGCCACGTCATCCGCCACGTCAGCGCCACGTGTCTGCCACGTCAGCCATCCGGTCCCACATTGCCACGTCAGCACTGCCACGTCAGCGCCACGTCAGCAGCCTGGTAAATTTCATTTAGCCCCCTGAAGTTTTGAAATTTACAGTTTTGCCCCAGAACTTTTAGGAATTTACAAATCAGCCCCTGTGTCGGATTTAGACCAACGAAGTGTCTATTCCACCATTTTCGACCGTTCCGGACGCAACGGTGACCTCGGATTTGTGAAATTCAGTCCCGATTTTAGGGTATTCCCATTTTAAAATTTAAAACTTAAAATGGAGTTGGAGGATTCTCATTCTGGTGCAATGATTAAACTGGCTGCCACTAATTACTCCCTCTGGAGACCTAGGATGATAGATTTTTTGCATTGTAAAGATCTGTTTGATGTCATCGAGTTGAAGGGAGTGAAACCAGAGTCTGTTAAGGAGCATGAATGGAATAAACTCAACAACAAAACTTTGGGTCAGATTAGGCAGTGGATCGGTCACAGTGTCTTCCACCATGTAGCACAGGATTCAGATGCTTACAGATGTGGATAAAGCTGGAAGACATGTTCCAGGCCAAGACAGCTCGGAATAAAGCCCTGTTAATGAGGCGTTTGGTGAACCTGAAGCTACGGAGTGGAACTTCCGTTGCAGAACACACCAACGAGTTCCAGAGCCTGGTGAATCAGCTGTCTGCAGTAGACATGCAGCTGGGAGATGAAGTACAAGCCCTCTTACTACTCAGTTCCCTTCCTGATAGCTGGGAGACATTGGTGGTTACTCTCAGCAATTCCGCTCCAGGAGGTAAAGTTACCATGCCTATGGTAAAAGATGCCCTGTCGAATGAGGAGTCCAGGAGAAAAGATGTTGGCTCAGAACAGACAGAAGCCTTCGTCACAGAGACTCGAGGAAGACATCAAGGAAGAGACGGAGAGAGAGGCAGAAGCACAACCAGGGGTAGATCCTCAGATGGAAGGAAGCCTACCTATAAGTGCTACCATTGTGGCATTGTAGGCCACCTAAAGAAGAATTGCCGAAAACTGCAACGAGAGCAGAGAGAAGGCAATCACCAGCCGAAGAATGACGAAGGAGAGACACTGGTCGTTGTCCAAGCAGATGTAGCAATATGCTCCATACAGGAAGAGACATGCCTTCACAACGCAACCCAAGATGTTGAGTGGGTGGTAGATACTGCAGCATCCTACCACGTCACTCCTCACAGAGATTTCTTCACAACATACAAAGCGGGAGACTTTGGAGCAGTGAAGATGGGAAATATCAGTTCCTCTGGGATAGTAGGAATGGGTGATATTCAGTTGCGGACAAATGTCGGGTGTACATTGATCTTGAAGGATGTCCTGCATGTTCCAGAACTTCGGCTGAATGTACTCTCGGGGATAGCTCTTGACAAACAGGGCTATGAAAATCACTTCAGAAATGGCACATGGAGAATGACGAAAGGTGTCATGGTTGTCGCCCGAGGACATGCTTGCGGCGCACTATACAAGACTCATGTGAAGATTTGTGCAGACAGCCTCAAAGTAGCTGAAAAAGAGGCTTCTCAAAATCTGTGGAACCAGAGACTCGGACACATGAGTGGGAGAGGGTTGTCTACCCTGAACAAGAAGGAGCTTACCAAGATGCTGCACGAGGTCCTTGCAACCACTACTCGATTGGTAAGCAACGCAGAGTCTCATTTGATTTCTCTTCAGAGAGAAGATCAGAGTTGCTCAGTCTGGTGCACTCTGATGTTTGTGGTCCCTTGGAGGTTGATTCATTGGGCGGTAACAAGTATTTTCTGACTTTCATCGATGATGCTTCACGGAAAATCTGGGTGTATTTCCTCAAGACGAAGGATCAGGTCCTAGATCAGTTCAAGCTGTTCCACGCCATGGTAGAGCATGAAACAGGGAAGAAGCTGAAGTGTCTTCGCACAGACGATGGAAACGAGTACAGTTCCAGAAGTTCGAAGCCTACTGCATGAGACATAACATTCGACATGAGAGAACTGTTCCACACACTCCACAACATAATGGTGTCGCTGCAAGCATGAACCGCACCATTATGGAGAAAGTCAGAGGAATGATCAGTATGGCTAAGCTGCCAAAGCCATTCTGGGGAGAAGCTGTTCGTGCTGCCTGTTACCTGATCAACAGATCACCAACTGAACCGTTGAACTTGGAGATTCCGGAGAAAGTGTGGTCTGGTAAGAATCCCTCCTACACTCACCCTAGAGTATTCGGTTGTTTAGCCGTTGTACATGTATCCAATGAGCTCAGGGAGAAGCTCGATGCAAGGACAACTCCATGTATATTCCTAGGCCATGGAGATGAAGAATTTGGATACAGACTATGGGATCCGAAGGAAAAGATGGTCATCAGAAGCCAGGAAGTAGAGTTTCTCGAAGACCAGACAATTGAAGACATTGAAATGCCCAGAATGTCTTCCAAATCCAGTGCCAACAGAAATCCAGACTCAGCACCAGCACAATTGGCCACAGATATGGTGCACGAGGAAATTCCAGAAGCAGAACCAGAGGAGGCAGATAGAGATGTTGAGCAGGGGGAGACACAGCCTGTTCCATCGGAGATTACAGAAGAGAAGTGTTGAGCAGGGGGAGCCGCAACCCACTCCACTAGAAGCTGCAAGATCATTCACAGAGATGGATGATGACAGACCTCCTGAAACCAGTGGACCTCAGACAAGAAGATCTGAGCGAGGCAGGATTCCATCAACCAGATATCCGGGATCCGAATTTATTCTGCTTACTGATGTGGGGGAGCCAGAGAGTTTCCCAAAGGCAAGAAGGCACTGAGGAAGTGAAGAAACATGGCAGCAAAACTGTGCAGAGACACAACAGAAGATTACTGTGCAGAGACACAATGGATTGTACTATGCAGAGACATAGCAGAAGAATACTGTACAGAGATGCAATGAAGTGTGCTGTGCAGAGACACAGCCGACATGTCCACAAAGGAACGATGATCGGGACAAGCTAGAGTTGTGCAGAGACATAACCGGGATAGCTGTCAGATGATACAGAGAACTACGATTGGCTTGATCCTAACTCAGGGTACGTAGGCAGTCATTCAGATGCAGCCAGTGGAGGATCCTTTGGAGGATCCGATTTGGATGATTGATGGTCGGCTCAGATTCCTGGGAAATCTTCACCGAGGGGGAGATTTGTTGAAGTTGAAGACAGCAAGCAGTGAGCTTGCTGTCATTTCCACCGAAAGCAAGTTTTTACTTGCTTGCCAGAGAAGTTGAAGCTGGAAACGTGTGGCCAGCTTGCTCAAACCGCGTGACACTGTTCACGCGGTTTGGCACTATAAAAATGAGCTCCCATGACCATTGTAAAGCATCCCAAAGTGTGTGTAAGCTCCAAGTAGAGAGCTTGAGAGTGTGTGAGGTTTTTTGGTTAAGTTTCTAGTTGTAAACTTGAATTTTATTCTTGTAGTAATAAAATTACAATTCGATTTTTCCTCAAACACACTCTAAAGTGATCGGTGATTCACAACAATGTTTTCTTTAATTTCACCAAATATTATGGGGTTTTGTTATTTTTTTTTTCTTGTGCTGGTTCCCAGATGATGAGCTTGATTTGAAACTTGAACTATTCTAACTCAATACTTTTGCATTATTTATCAGTAGTAGATAAGTGTGCTGATATGAAAAGCTATATGAATGATTGGGTGCAATTTTCTCACTATCTATCTGAATATAGTTTTATCAAATATAAATATTTATCCAATACTTGCAACTCTTATTTCACGTTTACAATTTCTCTTTCACAGCCGGTATGGCTTAAAAATCAATATCTCACATCGGCTGAGATAAACAATTAAACTCAAAATATAAACATTGGACAACCCTCAACTCTCAAGCTGGCTTTTGGGTTGAGTTAGGCCCATGAATTTCAACATGGTATCAGAGACACACTCATGCACGAGTGGGCCCACACTATCTGTCCACGTGACATGAACCAGGCAAAAGACCGGTTTGCACGTGAGGGGGAGTGTTGAGGAAAATATCTCACATCAACTGAGATAAACAATTAAACTCAAAATATAAACATTGGACAACCTTCAACTCTCAAGCTGGCTTTTAGGTTGAATTAGGCCCATGAATTTCAACATAAACGGACCCTAAATATTACTAAATGGTAAGATAGCTAATATACAAGCAATGAACAGGAAACAACAGCTAATAATAATTAAAAATTCTACACCCATGCTCAATATTTTTGAACGTAGAATAAATGTAACTGAAATAGGTTGGGGTGCTTACAACCACTTGGATTTAATAGCATTTCATGTAATCCATTCCATTTTCGTTTGTTTTCTAGTCCAAAGTCTTCAAACTAGCATGTTCTTTTTACATGTACATTTCTCTTATTCTATGAATCCGGACTTTCCGATTGGGATTCTGGACAAATTTTCGTTATGAATCTCAAATTTCAATATAAAAATTTACGAATCCTGAATTATTTAATCCAAAATTCAGGATGATTTTTTGTCTCAATCCAAAAAAAACGATTGAAATTCACTATGATTTTTCATTCCGAATCACAATTAGATGGGACGAGTTATCAACCATCTCCATCTAACAGTCTGAAAAAACGATCAAATCAGACACTATGGATATCATATAATAATAGATGCGTGCATGGACTGGTATTGATACAAATATAGAAGCTATTGGAGTACAAGAAAAAAAATAAAAATAAACCAAAGAATGTGCAGTTTTATTTGTATCAATGAAGGAGGTGTGTTATGTCGAAAGAGAATTAACGCATGTAGTTCTTTCTTTTTCATTTTTCATTTTTTGTGTTCTTTCTTTCTAGCCAGATGCAGAAAAAGTGACGTGTTATATAATGAGTCCATAACGTTTTCTCAAAGGATAAAGGAGATATGATCCGTATAAAGGAATTTTAAATGTCTCTAATTCAGGATCGCTTTGTAGCAATGCAGAAGTTTTCATTATTATAGAAGCTCATGCATATTGATCATTCAGGATCACATGTCATCACGAGGCAGGCCTTTAATTAGCTATGTGAGTGGCGGATTATTTATAATATAAATGTTTGTTGGAACAAATATAGGATTTCGGTTGGGTATTGACATAATTAAAGAAACTTAACTCTCAGACTCTGAATTTACAATGTGACCAGAAAATGGTAAAAGCATTATGTGGAGAAAAAACTTGTAAAACAATCGTGTAAATAAGGGCTAATGACGTTAAAGGAGTGTAGTGTGGATATTAGTATCTTGCTATTTATGATTACTGATTGGAATATCAATAGGTCAATTCCAAAACACATCTTACTAGTTAAGGAGTGGTCATCACTTATAAGTATATCTTCTATATCATTATCAAGTCAGTGACGGTCTTAAACGAGTTTCTAAAATTTGTGATATTCTATCGACAAAAAGATATATTTTTTGGTTTATTTATTATAATGGGGTATTAATTTTTTTAATTTGAAATCTCTATTTTTAATACAAATTTAACTTATGTGAATTATCCACATACCACCCCATTCATAAGCAATGTGAGATATGCCATAACTATAGTACAAAAAGCTAATCATAACATGATTAACGTATTTGTAATGACATTGAAGTATGTATTTAGAAAATCATCGGGATATGCTCCATCATGTTGAATTTGTCGTCGCATATACCTCTTCCCAGATTATGTAAGAGTAAATACACGTGTTGTTGAAATCCAATAGATGAGGAGCTTTCAAAAAAATTTCGGGGTACCAAAAATGTATCGTCGATTTTCTTATCTGGCACTCAACTTATTAATGATTTTCCAATATTTCTACACACTTCACGCAATGCCCATTATGCTATGTCACTTCCCTCATTTAGCCCATGAGTTTTGGTTCAACTTATGAAATATTAATAAGTACTTGAGAATTTACAGTAACCAGCTCTATAAATACCATCTATAGCTAGCTGCACAAAAGCACTTGTAAAGTTATATAGTTGCAAAAAATATGGGGCGAGGTCAAATTACTTCTAGAGTTGGAGTTTGGGGTCTGGTATTGTGCTATATCTTGGTCAGTCACAATGTGTTAGCCATAGAAAATGATGAGTTTTGCTCCATAACTTTTAGTTATAGGGATGCAGTTGGCAAAGCAATCTTGTTTTTTGAAGGGCAACGTTCAGGGAAGTTGCCTGCAAGCCAGAGAGTGAAGTGGAGGGGAGACTCAGCACTCTCTGATGGCAAGCCTGAAAATGTATTGACATATAAAATAATCTTTGCGATAATAAACTTATTAAACTCAGTCTTGGCTTAATTTGTTAAATGTTAAAGAGTGTAGTGATGTAGTAAGTTTAAGATTATGTAATGGGTTGATGTGAATTTATGGCAGGTAAATTTGGTAGGAGGTTACTATGATGCTGGTGACAATGTCAAGTTCGGATGGCCAATGTCATTTAGTGTCAGCTTGTTAAGTTGGGCTGCTGTTGAGTACCAAAGAGAATTCTCCTCAGTCAACCAGATTGGCTACCTACGTACAGCAATTCGCTGGGGTACAAACTTCATTTTGCGAGCTCACACTTCCCCCACCACTCTGTATACTCAGGTGAAGTCCTATCTCTTGTTAAGTTAACAGGGGCAGCCCTGAGTTGGCGCTCTAGATGAGTTTTTAAAATAGGTCATATCTATAAAAGATAAAAAAATATATATGTCATATTATACATTAATAATTAAAAATTTTCTGAATTCGGAGTCCTAATTTTGGGTCAAATTTGGAGGTCAGTCAACCGCTTGTGTCCACTCTCCCCAGTCATATAGCGGTTTGTACTAATTAATTAATTACAGGTGGGAGATGGAAATGCTGATCACCAGTGCTGGGAGAGGCCAGAGGATATGGACACTCCTAGAACGTTGTACAAGATAACATCTGATTCACCAGGCAGTGAGGCGGCAGCAGAGGCTGCCGCTGCTCTTGCTGCTGCATCAATTGTTTTTAAACAGGTTGATTCCAATTACTCTTCCAGGCTATTAAGCCACTCAAAATCGGTAAGAGTTCATATTCTATTCAGTTCAGCAAAATTATTATGTGTATATGCCTTTTTTCTAACTCATTGAATGTTTATGACAGTTGTTTGTGTTTGCGGACAAGTATAGGGGATCTTACAAGGCTTCTTGCCCTTTCTACTGCTCTTACTCTGGATATCAGGTAAAACATGGAGCTAATCAGCTACATGTAAAAAAAACACTTTTTATATCAATCAACTGGACTTGGTAAATTTTCTTTTCATTACAGTTTCTGAATTCTGATTTAAGGATGAATTGTTATGGGCTGCGGCTTGGCTATACAAAGCCAGTGGAGATGATAAATACTTGAACTATGTCTTAAGTAATCAAGGCTGGAGTCAGGCGGTATCGGAGTTCAGCTGGGACAATAAATTTGCGGGAGCTCAGATGTTACTGGCGAAGGTAATAAACTTATCTAATATTATACACTATTGTACTTTAGTTACAGGTTCAGAAAATTGGAAATGGTACTAACAATTTTTTTTTTTTTTTTCCAGGAGTTTTATGGGGGGAATAAGGAATTATCTAAGTTTAAGACTGATATTGAATCATTTGTTTGTGCATTGATGCCGGGAAGTAGTTCTGTACAAATTAAAACAACTCCTGGTATACATCTCTCATATATACTATCAAATTAATTCTCTTGAGAAACAATTCGGAGAAATTTTACAATAAATTTTTTCTGGTTTTTTTTGGGTAGGTGGGCTTCTATATACTAGAGATAGTAGTAATTTACAGTACGTTACAAGTGCCACCATGCTACTATTTCTCTACTCTAAAACCTTGAATACGGCTCATATTAATGGAGTTCAATGTGGCTCAGTGCATTTCTCTGCTTCTCAAATCAACGCCTTTGCGAAAACACAGGTAGGGATCAAGATACTCGTGTAACCCAATCTTTTACCCGATAACATGTGACACGAGATCTTTAAAATATGTATCTTCATATCTACTTTCAGGTGGACTACATACTAGGAAATAACCCCATGAAGATGTCATATATGGCAGGCTTTGGCAGCAAATTCCCCTTCCAGATACACCACAGAGGTGCATCAATTCCTTCAATCAGAGCTCATCCAGCCAAAGTAAGCTGCAATGATGGCTATTCAAGCTATTACAATTCTGGAAATCCAAATCCAAATATACATGTGGGTGCAATTGTTGGAGGTCCTGATTCAAATGACCAGTTCAAAGATTTGAGAACAGACTACTCTCATGCTGAGCCTACCACTTACATGAATGCTGCTTTTGTTGGTTCTGTGGCTCCTTTGCTAGCTAAAGCAAACAAGAATGTTCTCACTTCTTTTATACCAATCAATTGCCCCATTAGCAATATTGATCTCATGTAAGGTAAATATAATTATTATTATGGCAAAGTCTAAATAAGGGCTCAATACCAGGCTGTGTAAATTCTGCTGAAGTATATAGGCACCATGCATCTAAAGGGAAAAAAAAAATAATGAATAGCTTGTAATACTAATTAGCCAGTATATTCATACCAAACAATAAGGAGAAATAAAGGTATTTTATTTTAAAATTAAACCTAATTTATCCTATACATTTATTTTTCTCTTGTTATTTGTTTAGGGGACATAATTGAAAGGATATATGATAATTGTTAGCTCATTTTGACATATTGACTACATCGTGGATTCTCCTAAAATAAGAAAATTTATTATGGTTTACTCAAGTTTAAAATATTCAGAGGGGGAGAGAGAATTTCATGTTAGGTCCACAATTAAGTTTATCCTGTGGAATAATAAAATATAACCAGCTAACTGTCTTTTATTCTTATTATCTAAGGAGAGTCTCCTTAGGAGACTGTCACACTTGGGTAAAAATTAAAAAATTAATAATAATAAATTCTAAAATATCCAAGTTTTTTTTTTTTTTGAAAATATGTCAAATAATCTGACCCGAATTTAAGCGGAAAAAGTAAAATTCTCAATTATCCAGATTTTTATAAGAAATACATCACATGACTCGAACCCTAGATAAAAAAATCCAAATTGATTGTGCGTAATTGAACCAAACATTCAAAGTCGCAACAAATTGATGAACTAGTTAAAAATCAGGGGGGGCAATTGATTACAAAAAAACGTCTTAGTCGGCATTTGAAAAACTAGTGAACTTACAACCGACTTTCTTGACATTCATTGTTAATTATTCTGTAACTTGTACCACAAGCAAAATTTAGAATAATGGTGAAGAAACTAAAAGGAAAACAGTGTCGCTTTAATTAATTAAATAAATATTGTCAAAACTTAAATTTGATTAATTGTTAATAACAACTTACAAGCCTGCTGTGTGGCTGGTGTCAGCAACCACCGCCTAGGCTTACAGATTCATCAATGAACCAAGAATTATTATCAGACAAGCTATGATCTTGAAATTGGTCCAATAAAATCTCTTCCAAATCCTCCAAGCTTGGAAACAACTCATCGCTAAATATCATATCGGGCATGACAAGTTCAGTTCCTTCATCTTCAAACACGTTTTTGTTTTCTTGGTGCACAAACTCATCATCAATGGCGGTCACCAAAGGGGTTTCAATTTCACCTGTTGGTTCAAGTGGTTCCTCCTTGGCGGGATCTCGAGTAATTGAGGCCTTGTTACGGATGCTTCCAGCAAGGGAGCTTCGCCGTGTTGGGTGAGTGTGGTTATGCTCAGCACTATAGGTTATGATAAATATTCCAGGATCTGTACTGCTTCGTTCCACTTGTTTCCTTGCTAAACACCCTTTTGAGCTACTGCATCTATAATAGCTTCTGCATATAATGATCATGTGAAGAGTTAAATTACTTATTAGAGATCTCATATTCAAATCTCACTTGCAAAATTATCAACAGCAAATTATCAAATAAAAAATGCTTCATGCACCTTGGATAAGGGGATCCCTTGATGGGTTTTTGCCCGTATTTACGCCAAGCCCACTTATCACATGCAAGACCATCCGCTGTCACCTTTTGTACAACTCTTTGTTGTTGATTCTTCCTGCTAAAGTAAAAGCATATTATAAAATCAATACTAATGATCATTTCAATTGCTCAAGAGAGCCTAATGCACGAGAGCTCCCGCCACTGCGGGTTCTGAGAAGAACATAAGTACGTATCAAATTAATAAAACTAACCCTCTTTTCGGTTGAGATCCAGGGTGATCAGTCTTATCATTATTACTAGCAGAATCAGAAAGCTTAGGCGGCGGTGGCTGCTGCTTTCGCGGCTTCTTTGGCTTTTTATTAACTTCTGTGGGAACTGAAAAGCAAGTGCTGGTGGTGAGTATGGTTTGCGAATAGAACGGCTTGTAAAGTTCCTCTAGCTCATTTAAAATCGTTGTGGTTTCACTGACATCAGGAAATTTGAAAATTACATCTTGTTGCATATTCAATGGAGAAAAAACACAAGACTGTGGCTGTGGGCTGTCCATAACGGAGCCGATGGAGGCCTCAGTACTATTGCTGCAACCTCTTACAATCGCTTGCAAATCCCAGTCCATGCAAACAAAATCACTCATCAAGAATTCAATATTGGACTCGCAGTAAAAAGAGAGACAAATTAATGAGACAGATTAAAGAGAAGAAACTTAAAGCTGTATGCTGGCTTTAGATTTTTTTTTTTTTAAGATTGTAGCGTTGATGTGGGAGACATTCAAGGCAGGGTTTCATTTTATATTGGATTTTCTGTTCTGAAAGCTGCATGTTTGAAACCGTATTCTCTTGTAAATTAGTTTCGTGTTTCCGTATAGTTGACTTTTTGTAAAGTCAACCAATACCAAACTTGAAAAAATAATTAAAATTTTGGATTTTGGAATAAAAATTCCTCTTTTAAGCGTGTGGGCTGTGGTAATTGGTCTCCTTTCATTGGTCAAGTGAAAAACTTTGGATATTTATGAATACAGGAATCCATAATACTGAAATAATGATTCAAAAAAAAAAAACTATTTTATTATCCTATGCTTAGGCCCAACGAAAATGGGTACTGATTTTTTTTATATGAATTATCACTTGTATTTATTATATAAAAAATTATAAGTAATTGACTATTTTCAGGGAGAATATCTTATATTGTTTTTTTTTGAAACTTTGTCAAATCATCCGACACAGACTTAATTAGCAAAGTAGTTGAAACCTTCGGCTACCTCAAACTCTTACAAAAAAATGCATCACTGAATTCGAATCCAGAATTTGACAATCAAATTATAAGTCATTTGTCACCAAACTACCCCCAACAAATATCTTACATTATCATATAGCATATCATGTAACCATCGAAATAATGAAAATTATGTAATGTATATTTAACAAAAATATTAAATTAATCACATGATAGAATAATCAAACAGACACAAATACACAATACATAAATGTTGAGAACTAAAAAAGAGAGCCATGCCAGTGAGTCACTTGTTATGGCAGTCACATTTGTATTATTGATTTGGATAATACAAGAGTGTGCAACAGTTTGTCGATATATGCTCCTAAAAAGTATATACATAGGATGATATATAGGATTGCTCTAGGCCTCAAGTAACCAGAGCTTCGAGCATGCCCCTTCCATTCCCACTTCGTCTCATCAATTTGGCCTTTTGGGATCGTTTCAACTTTGCTTGAAAAGTCAAATTACTGCTTTCAACTTTGCAAGTTGCAGCACACTGGAGCACGATCGAATTTCGTCAAGAAAATCAAGTTGTTTGAAAAAAAAAAAGAAAAAAAAAGAAAAAAAAAGAAACGTGAAATGCAGGAAACTGAGTTATGGGACTAAATTGATTTTTGGACCACCGAAACCACTATTACGAGTTTTACTAATGATTCGTACTTTGTTTCTTTTGCGCACTCTTTCGGGCTCATAGCTGGCTTTACAGCGATTACCTATTACGTGTAGAGTCTAGGCTGCTAAAGGGTTGGAAATACAAAATATTGAAAGCTCTTTAATTGGATTTGGGGGACTGTATCACACGGAATAAGATAACTAGTCGGTAAGCAAACAGCCAATAGCATCTCCAATAATGTTTCATGTATTACTCTTCATATAATTTTATATTTTATTCCAAAATTACATCATTCTTAATGCAGCGAGTAATGTATAAAGATTTATTATAACAATACTTCTACATATTTCTCACATAATGTACAATATTTTATTATGCATATAATGTAATGTCAATTAATTAATTTTTATGATAATATTACTTATTGTGTATGATATTATTTATTCTTTCTAATTCTAATGAGTGAAATCATTGGAAATTTAAGTCGGATAAGAATAATAAATATTGTTGGATACTCAAATATTAACTCACTTCCTAAATTTAAGATAAGACATACATTGTATGATCCCTTAGATATAAGGATGGTAAATTACGGATCCGGATCCACATTATATTTAATTAATCGAATATGCAATATATATATATATTTTTGATAGATCCGGATGTGGGTATTCTCCATACGGATCTCCGGATTGGAAAAAAAATTGGATTTTTATTTTTTATTTTCAAATTATTTAAAATTAAATAAAATAGTATATTTAACTAAACAATAGTAATTTAACATTTGAAATAACCTTTACAAATAATATAAATCTAAGAATAGAATTATAATAAAAATCATAAATAAAAAATAATTTTTATTATTATATGCAAATCTGAATATCTTAATTATAGATTCACTTTGAGACTTTAAAATTCATATCCGAATCCGTATAATGTACATTCAAAATTTTCCGAATCTGAATTAATTTGACATTACAACTTAGAGATGATCTAAGACCATAAAAGCTATTAATTAACAGAAGACTTATTATCATCAATTAGAAAGTGTTAATTGCTTATTACTCGTTATTTATAGCTAAAGACAAATAAGATAATGTATGAAACCGAATTTTGATGTCAACGTTTGATTTCGTCATTCAGACGTCAGGTGAAAGCTAGTCAGCTTCTTATTCTTATCATGATGATATAATTTACACTAAATCAAACGGTTTAATCCGACTATTTAAGCTTAAAATAGACAGATTTTATTAGATAAACAGATAAACTTTAACCTACTACTAGACTCAAGTGATGAAATATTATCATGTTAGGACGGAGTTCCTAGCATCCTTTTAAAAATTTTATGAAATTATCCTTTATTTGTATAGCTTTACTTAATGAAATAATTTTTACTAAAATTATGCATAATTTCTTTTTGTTATAATCTTCTACACCTATATAAAAACTCTACAAATGTTGTTAAATTGTTCTTGAAATCATATATGTATTATTTTATAGAAAAATATTAAAGCTTAGGAGATCGATAATATTAATTTATAATCTTATAAGTTTTGATATTTTTTTTTAATTATTTTGAAATAAAATTTCAAATATCCTAAATTAATACTTAAAATCTCATAATTTTTTAATTTTTTTTAAACTTATAAGATCCTAAGTCAAAACTTATGATCTCCTAAGTTTTTATTTTTTATTTAAAACTTAAGAGATCTTAAGTCTCATATGTTTTTATTTTTTTTTATTTTTTTTTTATTTAAAATGTAGGAAATCCTAATTCAAAATTTAGATATCCTAAATTTTTTTTTTCGAGAACTTGGTGTGGCCTAACTGGAATTACGAAAATGCTCACGTTAACGCCTTTCGATTTTATGCCAAAATCGAGAATATTCATTCACCTATTTTTTTTTTTTTGAAATCGTTGGAAACCCCGCCACCAAACCACCCATTATGGGCCGCGGCGCAGGTAAAACCCCCGGCTGCCCCAGGCTCTTACAAGAAGTTGCACCCCCTAGATTCGAACCCAGAACTTCAAGGTGAGATTCTGGACCCTTTACCACCAAGCCACACCCCTTGGGGGCATTCATTCACCTATGCGACAAGACAATACACAATCAATCACTGAGATATTTTTCTATGGTATGCCTTCGATGTTCGATAATGACTACTCCCAACCACGTCAATTCTTAATAAATAACTATACTGACCTAACACTAAATAACGAAAGTGTCTCACGTTAACGATTTTCGATTTTAAGTACAAAGATAAAAAATAAATAAAAAAACTTAAGAGATCGTAAGTTTCTCCTAAGTTGTAATTAAAAATAAAAAATTTAGGAGATTCAAAGTTTGGACTTAGGATCTCCCAAGTTTTAAATAAAAATAAATAAAAATTTACGGGATCCGAAGTTTTAACTTGGGATCTCATAAGTTTTAAATAAAAAAATGAAAAATAAAATAAAAATTTAGGAGATCCGAAATAATAACTCAGGATCTCATAAGTTTTAATTCAAAATAATAATAAAATATTAAAACTTATGAGATCCGAAGTATTAACTTAGGATCTCTTAAGTTTTAATTCAAAAGAATACAAAAATATTTAAATTTAGGAGATCTGGTGTATTAACTTAGGATTTCTGAAGTTTTATTTCAAAAAAGTAAAAAAAATATATATATATTAAAACTTAGGAGATTCGAAATATTAACTTCGGATCTCATAAGTTTTAAATAAAAAAATAAAATTTCGGATAGATTTCGAAAAAATTAGATTATCCGAAGTCTACTTTCGGAAAAGATGAGAAGTTATTTATTTTAGAAATGACTCATTTTAACAATTTTTTTATAAAAAAAAATGGCTAATTTTGCCAATTTCCTTTTAAAAGTGTGTTAATAACATCACTTTTAAAGTTAATGTCTGTAAATTTAAATCTACTGGCGGGTCCCAGCCTAAAATTAACAGACACTCTGGCCCATCGAGTTTAAATTTAAACTCGGGCCCGAACTCAAGCCCGGGAATTTCCAGTCGGAGCGGTAAAAACATACGACGTCGTGCAGATCTGGAAAAAACCGCCAAATATTATTCAAAACACAAACGATCTTGCGCGTCTAGCCAATTCCTCTGTAATAACAGTCACGGCTCGGCAATTTCTCTCCAATTCAAACTCAAATCAAAAGAAATGGAAGATTTGAGCAAATCATCAATGAATTTCTTCGCTGATCAACAACTTTGCTACGCCGATATCTTATCTCCGCCTGAGGTAAATCTCAATTCATTATCATAATCACAATCACAATCATAATCATAATCATAATCATATCTTTCTTTCCTTCTGGCTTCAATTGAATTTTCGTTTTCTCTACAGGCTCGAGCGAGAATCGAAGTTTCAGTAATCAATTTTCTCAAAATCTTGAACTCTCCTGATCCCGCGATCTCCGACCTCCCTCTGGTAATTATTCACAATCTCTATTTGTTCATTTATAAAAGAAAATAGCTTCCAATTCTAAATTATGGTCTCTTTCATATTACTGTTCAATATTCAAATTCAATGTTTTAGTAGGTTGGATTTAAAAAAAAAAAAAAAACTCATATTGAGGTATCTCAACGGTTGAAATGGACAGATCAATAGAAAGTCGAGTAACAGTCGTGTAAGTCAAGGACTGTTGACCGATGTCTCCTGGATTTTTCTCTCTCATTCCTTTTGTACAAGATCATTGACAAAAGCCAATGCAGCTAAAGCCTTTGTTAGAGGTTTCATTCACAATCTTTTTGCTTCTTATTCTTCAAAAGTTTCCAGATCAATGAGCTCATATCAACTTTTTTCTTTTTATTCTATTAATCAAGTGTGGAAGGTGATGGAGATGTGCTTTCAGATTCTGACTCAAGAAAAGCGCGTCACACAGAGAGAGCTCTTTTATAAGTTGCTTTGTGTGTCTCCTGAATATTTCACTTCTCAGTTGCAAGTCAATAGGACAATCCAAGGTCAACTTTCTAGCATCTTTAATAGACTAATAAATCCATTAGTTGGGACTTCCATTTTTCTTTAATTGATAAAGGCCTTCATTTTTCTTTGGCATAGATGTTATAGCACTGCTTCGCTGTAGCCGTTTCAGTCTTGGAATCATGGCATCCAGTAGAGGACTTGTTGCTGGACGATTGTTGCTTCAGGCACATTATCCTATCATTTCTTTCTTTGATTATGTTTTACTTTTACATAACATATGGCTTTAAGTGAATAAGTCAGAGCCATTAATTGCTTAATTGCCTTATAGTACTTGCAAGCCATTGATGGTTAATTCATCATCATCACTGTAATAATTTGATGCCGAGGAGATTGGTGCCTTCTTGACCTTTTTCCAGCTGTGCCAAATGTGAAGAACTTGATGTGCATATTGATCATTTTAGCATTACTAGGCCCTGTCCCTCATAATGGAAGTCCAATGAACTAAACTTTGTTATCATTAGATAAGATAGTTACCTCTTAGATTTAACCTTTTTATGCTCCTTACAGTGCAATATACGACCTTGCTCTCTGCATCTCAATGAAGTGCGCTGGCTGATTTTTGGCTTTGAAACATGTGATAGGAGCCAAATCAGGAGGTCATTGATTGTTCTGCATGTGGGTCTTCTGGGTATTCTATTTCCGGTGACCTTAACTTGTTAGAGAAGTTGGCTATGAAGACAGATGCAAGGTACATCATTGTGGTAGAAAAGGTAATGTACGTTTGGACTCTTTCCTAGTTCTCTATCAACATTCAGCATCTTGTGATGGTTACTTCATTCATGATAACACCACTATAAAATTTGACATATGGGTTTTTGCAGCATGCAATTTTCCAGCGGCTGACTGAGGATTGTGCATTCAATCAGATTCCAAGTATTCTTATTACAGCCAAAGGATACCCAGATATTGCCACAAGGTAACTCCTGAATTATCGAATAAGTAATCTCAACATTTGATGCACCTTGTAGGCCAGAAAACAACTCAAAGCTTCAAAGGTATAACTCAAGCTATTCTTTGAGTGCCATTTAGGTTTCTACTTCACCGAATGAGTCGGGCCTTTCCCGACTTGCCAATTTTAGCTCTAGTTGACTGGTATGAACGCCCTTTATTGCTTGTCACTGCATACGATAATTTATTGGGTGCAGCAAAATCATAACTCGCAGATTTTAATCTTTTCAAGGAATCCTGCTGGACTAGCTATATTATGTACCTTCAAGTTCGGAAGCATAGGAATGGGATTGGAGGCTTACAGATATGGTGCTTGCCTGCTGTGTCATGCTATAACGAATGCATTTCTACTTCTTGCTTAATGGTAATTAATCAAACTTGAATAATTTTTATGAATTACAGCTTGTAACGTGAAGTGGTTGGGACTGCGAGGAGATGATCGACAGCTGATTCCTGAACAATCCTTGATTCCATTGAAGCCACGGGACCTACAAATTGGTAGAAGCTTGATGTCCTCGGAAATTTTACAGGTAAAATGCCCCCCTCCAGCACCTCATATGTTTAACCGTGATGCTTTTCAAGACATGATACAAACTCGAAACCTTTACTTCCGGTAATTGACGACTTTGACAGGAATATTACAAAGAAGAATTATCGTTAATGGTTCAGAGTGGTCAGAGAGCAGAAATTGAAGCTTTATACTGCCATGGATATGATTATTTGGGGAAGTACATAGCAAAGAAGATAGTACAAGCAGATTACATCTAAAAATACGAAGTATGAAATGCAGTACATAAGCACCAGAAGTTTTGTATCATTGATATTAACGAAGAAAACAGAACAAACATGGAATAAACTTGGAACAAATAACACGATTTGGTTTGCAAAACTTTTTGGTCTAATAAGATCCATGATAACGCCCGTAAGCATGCAGGCAATCGATTTGGTTGTCGAAAAAACAAAGGAGAGCAATCTTTCTGGAAAAAATGTTTTCCCTTTTGAATATAGCATTTATCTTATGCCTTGCTAACAGAAATTCCATCACTGATGTTTAAGATACAAGCCTCATACAACCATCCGCACGACCGGATATATGTTTGATCAAAAAATTAAAACGGACAACAGACACTAATTAGAAATTCAATTTAATTACTACAACAAATCCAATAAACAAATGATATGTGAGAGATCTGCTGCTGCAATATACAGACCGCGGGCGCTACATGATGTTGAAATTCTACAAAAAAAAATTCAGCCTCTGCTTGATGTGAGACTAACTCGCTTTCCCTCCACAACGAACTTTGTACTACCTTCTAGCTGCAATGACAGCCAAAACTGTCAACCAACTTGTATATGCCAAAAAGAAAATAAAATAAAAAGACATTCAAATTCTCAAGTAAAACAGGAAGCATTGTTGACAATGTGAATATAATTCAGTGACCTCCCTGAGATCTGATCACCAAACATTTTTATTTACAAAATTCAAATTACATGTCCATTTATAATCCTTTTAAACAAATAGACAAATGCTCCGAAATAGGTTTTAGCTAGATATTCATACCTTTTGCCTCAAGCAAGCAAGAGCATCTTTCTTTGAAGAGAAATGGGATAAGACAGATGTTGAATGTTCATCAATAAGAACTTTCAATTGTTTTAGCTTTAATGACTCCCCAGGTACCTGAAATAAGATGTCAATTAGAAATGAAAAATAAAATGGCCTTTATAGCTTGCAATGATACGCACCTGCCGAAGAAACTTCTTGCACAACTTTTTCACCTTTACTTTAGGTTCATCAATCTTTTCTATCTCCAATGAGTCATCACGCTGCTTTCGTTTTGCTGAGGCAATAAAATCAGCAGATGGCTCATCAGCGGACTCCTCATCATCACTTTCATCAAAGGACGTCTTCTTCCCTTGATAGCGGACACCAGCTATCTTTTTAGGCCTGTCCTTAATGCCAAGTCCTTGCTTTCCAGTTGTTGATTTATCCTAAAATTTGTAAAAGGAAAACACGTCTCATTAATTCAGCATGCTTTAGGTTTATCCTCACTATCAAAGCACTAAGTCTTCATCGCACTCTGATGAAACAAACTACTATTTTCAAGCAGAATTCCAGTAGCACTTAAAATGATCAACTATCAGTAACGCCACACACAACCCATCTACATTTTCAAAAGAGCTGGTAGAAAAACATCTAAATTCCTAATAATATGTACAGTCAGGGTTGAAAATATGTACAGTCAGAAATAATCTGATCTGATAATTTGCTAAGGAAGAAATTGCTTAGGTCACATACTTGAACTAGGTTGTATAGATTCTCTTGGTCATCTTCACAAAACGCAGTCCTTTCATTACTCTTCTGAGCATCTCCAGCTTTGGGAGCCTTTTTTCTAGTAGAGTTTGCGCCAAGATAACCTCCTGAGACAAATCCATATTTAAAACCCCACCAGTCTGGAGATACATCTTCAATTTTGATTCCTGTTTCATTGTCCAAAATTATTCCAGAAACAACATCAAATACAATCTATTAAGAGTATTGAAAGGCTCTAACAACAAACATAAAAATGTTTTGGACATCATAAGAAAATTGATAAGACTATAAGAGCAAACAAAGTCATAAACACTTAATGCCACCAAAGTCTCTTCTCACTTTCCTCTAGGAGTTAAATAGGCTTTTAACAATATCCAAACAAATCTAACATAGTGGAATATAGAACTTATTATAAGAATCTCACCAATAAATTAATAATTTCAACACCAATAAAAACATAACTGCTGTCTACCTACAGGTATTTATTACCTTCAGCACAAAAATCTTGACTTTCAGATGCCTCTGCAGACTCTACCATGCCATCTACACTAGGATCTGCCTCTGGCAGCTCCTCAACCTTTTTGACCTATAGTAGAGCTTCCCAAAGTAAATAAGATGTGACCACAATCAACTAGAACATTGCAGCAACATAAAATATAATATGAGGAGAATTACCAAACAAAATATCATCAACAAGGAAAAGACTTCACATTATAGTAAAAAAGATAAAGTTTTAAGTAACTGTTAAGCACTTAATTGATTAATTCTGAAAATTAAATTCCATAGCCATCTACCCATAACCTACCTGTACAGGAATAAAATTAGCAAATATTTCAACAACAACAAAAAAAAAAACGAGTTCAGAAAAGTTTTGAACTTACAAGAATTCCTTCAAGATCCTTTGCAGAATATCCATGGACAAGCTTCCCCCTTTCTCTTTTCTTATATCTAAGAATACAAAATATAAATGAATAAGCAATAATTCTAGTGTATAAGTGGAAAAAAGGGCAACGGACATTTGAAAATACACAAACACGAAGGTTACAATATAATTGTATCAACCTTCCACGTGGTCGTGTAGCCTTGACTTGTTCCTGAGCATCATTTGAACTGATAGTCGCAGTTTCCACTTGCTCATCGTCCTTCTTGGCTTTTAAGAATGAAAGGCAACACATGTCAGACTATACTTTCAAAGTACAATATTAAGTGCAAAAGCATCAGTGTATTTCATTAAGTCATACCTTCATCATTAGTTTGGGTTGCTTGCTGCCAACCAGACAAATAGAAAGAAGAAAGCCATAAGTTAAACATATCATTAATCACAACTCACAATCAAAGAATTAATAACACATTAACACGAAACATACCACTTTCAGTCTTTTCAGAATACTATCAAATTGGGCTGTATCAAATGCCCATGGATTTGGCTTGTCCACACCAACGCCTGTCAAAAATTAAAAGAAAATAATTTTCAAAATTTAAACAAATACAAAATATACACACAAAACAACATACTCATGCAGTTCACATTTCATGAATACTGTTTCAATTCAATAAAAATTGATGTAAATCCTATGCTTGGCTAAAGTTCCTTACAAAACAGACTATAAATTTAAATGAAGTAAAGAAACTCTTTCCTAACATCAAAAACAAAATAAATAATCAAATAAAAAAAAAACACGAGAAACAAAAAAAAAATTGAAATAGAGAAATACCAGTAGTGTCCTGTTTGTTTTTTACTCGAATATATCCTTTGATTCCTTGCTTGTCTTTGCCTAGCCCCTCTCCTTCTTCCCAGCCCTACACAAATCCATTACGTGATCAAAAAAAACATATAGAACGAATTAGAACAATGTGTATGCCAAAGAGTACCATTTGCTTCATGAGGCGGAACGCAGCGGATTTCCGCGCGACGCCGACATAACAGAGAGGGGCTTCTGGTGTGGCCATGTTCTGTTTTGCTTCTTCTTTGCTCGGCCGACGATCCAGAGCCGTTTTGAGGCTTTACGAGTCTGAGGAATGGAGAGAGTTGTGGCAAAACGAAATGGAAAAAACCTAAGAGGAATAGAGGAATTGCTGGATGTTTCTCAAGGGTTTTGTGTTCGGTGCGGACGTTTTTTACTTGGTGGCTGCGATTTGATCTGGTGAGATAGGCTATTTGTTGAAGAGTAGATTAAGTGCATCTGACGGCTGTTGTTACTCCACAGCTGAGACGCTTGATATTATACGGTGAGATTACATTGACCCATTTTCACCTACCGCAGAATAATATTTGTGGAGGCAAATTGCCAAATTCTAAAAGAATTACAGCATTAAAAATTGGTTTAAAAAGAATAATCAATTAAGATTTTTTTAATTCTACTTCACATAATTATTAATAATTATTGGTAGTGTTTAGAGTTATTAATAATTATTTATATATCAAAATAATATAATTAAATTGATTTTCATTTAATTTAATTAAAAAAATATAAATATAAATATATTATTTATTTTCTTTTAATATGATATTTTTCTTAATCACAATATCATCATTACTTATAATTATTTAACTATTAAAATCATATAATTAAAATGAGCCACTTCAATTTGATTAAAATAATATAACATTAATTTTATTTGAAAAATCTTTTGAAAGTTAACTTATTTTTTCACTCTTCAATTTACCAAATTAATAATCAAATAAATCTTTAAATTGTGAAATAGTTTTGTTATGCATGGTTTGGTATCACCTTAGAGTCCTGAGTTCAAATATAGAGAGTGTATTTTTTGTAAAAATCTGGACAATCGATGATTTTATATGTTCTGATTAAGCTCGAGAAATTCTATTTTAAAAAAAAATGTTGTTATATTTGATGAAAACTTTGTAAAATTGCAAATTTGGGTTGGGACCAAAAACGGGCCAAAATGTGAATGGAGTGGCGCTTTATATGGGGAGTAATAGTATCATGGAAGCCTCTGTAAGACTAAGCGTGGCATTGTGCTTGGTGCGGCCGTCTCTCTATTTTCTCGGTGTGTCTGGTAGCTCTAGAGATTAGATTAGGGTGCAGAGACCGGCATTTGCAATGGGCTCTTTGCTCGGCGACTGGCCCTCATTTGACCCTCACAACTTCAGCCAACTTCGCCCCTCTGATCCTTCAAACCCATCTGTACGTACTTCACTTTTTTCATATCTTACCAAAAAAATTTATGTTTTATTTTGTTATCGAACTCTTTATTCACAAAAATAATAATAATAAATAAAATATACAAGATCCACCCAAGTGATTCCGATAAGATTTTCTCGAGCTTGATTGGTGAAATAAATTAACTTTGTTTTAGATTCGGTTCTGGGTTTTCCCCATATGTGTTATTAGAGTCTAATTAGGGGTTATAAGAATGGAGAAATTAGAAGCACATCATATTGGTAGCTTAAAAGATGACAAAATGTGCCATACTTCCATTTTAAGTATCTGGTAGTGCTAGATATTGCTGTGCTGTTTTGTTTTTCATTTTGATGCATCTGAGCTTGGAATGTCTGGTTCAGATCAGTTATAATGCATTTAAAGCAATGGTGGCTTTAACTGCAACAATTTTAGTACTGCAACAAGTTTAGTAGGTTAATTACAGTGTCCAGTTTGTGACTGTAACATTAAATGCTATTGTTTCCATATTGATGTATGCCCAGTTTCTTAGAAAGTTGTGGAAGTGGGTATGCTGGGATTGATAGTTTGCTTAGCTGATGCATGGTTTTGGTCTGTGAAATATAGTGATAGTGATTTGAAGCTCTAGATGACTTTTACAGAAGTTATCGGAGTTTCCTATGGAAGTTGCATTGTGTATATTTTAGAATTCCTACCAAGCAAGCTTAAACTGACAATTGAAATGTTGCTAACTTGAGGGTTGCCATGAAGTTTTGAGCAGAAACTTAGGAGGTTAAATAAAGCATGATAAATGAGAAGCTAATGATTGTGGGAACTGGTTGGGAAATCACTTTAAAAACCTTCCAATTGGCATTACTCAGTTTAAATAGATCCTTGTTGACATAGGGAAGGACATTGTGCTGTGTTGAATTGCTGCATATTGATATCTACTCTATAAGCTCTTTAATTGTGGTTTGTCTATATTATTTTAAGTTATTTGAGGCAAAATTCTCTTTTCTTTGTGTCTTTGTAGAAAATGACACCTGCCACGTATCACCCTACTCATAGTCGTACTCTTCCACCACCTGACCAAGGTATTGACAAGATCTTTATATCTGCTTACCATTATTTATATAAAAAAAATTGATAATAATAATAAAAAATCTTTTTCTCCAGAAGGGTAATTTCTAGCTTTTTGATTTATCTGCCTGTACGATACACACACACACACATGGCAGCCTTATGTTGATGATATTGTAGTTCATCTCTTCGTGTGTTGATAATATGTGTGGTGTAAAATTTTTATGATGTTACCTTTTAATCAGTAAAACTTTTCTAGTTGGGTTTGCTTTTATGATGTTAATGAATTGGTGTATTGAGTAGATCAAATGTCATCACTTCCTGACATGTTGAATCCAGTGGTTGTTGTATTGGTAAGTAGTGCACTAGTGATGATGTAAGACTAGATATGGATATGCCAGTTTGGTTTAGAAAAGATTGGAAACTATGGAGAGATTCTTTATGTGTAACAGATAAATGATGATTGTTGGGGTAGTGAAAGAACTCACGCTTTATCTCGACGTAAACATGATTACTAACAGTGTTCTAGATATGTGTTTGGCTGTTGTCAATGTGTACGTCATTTGTAATTCTGGAAAAGCTCCACGTAGTATCTTAATTAATACGGAGATAATTAGGTCATGTGTAACACTTTATTTTTGGCAGTGATTAGTACTGAAGCCAAAAATATTCTCATGAGAAATTTCTATCAGCGTGCTGAAGAGAAGGTTAGTATCATTTGTGATGTTTCTTGGGTCAGTACGTGTTATATGATATAGCAAGAGACTGGGAGAGTGAATTTCCAGACGCTTTGATTTTCTTACTCCCTTGTTGCAGCTGAGACCAAAAAGATCCGCATCGGAGCATCTAATACCAGAGCATGGATGTAAGCAACCTAGGGCTTCTACCTCACACTAAGATGGATGCACGACTAGAGCTTTCACCTCACACAAATGTTTCTGCTTAAATCGGGAACAGCCCAACTGTTACTAAATATCCATGTATATATATAAATATATGTCCGGTCATGATGTCATATATATTGTAGTAATCTGTTGAGTTCAGACGTGTACATTTTGTGTGTACTAATCAGATTTACCTGGGTGATCCCATTTACAGGGTGTGGGATGATTAGTCAATAATCCGCTTTCTTTCCTGTGTTGATAGCACTTTATGTGGTATGACTGATGCTAGTTCCATTCCATGTGCTCATTAAATTGCAGGAGGCTTGTATTTGTACATGGTTTTGCTGCATATGCTTTTACATGAACATGTTAGCATTTTTTGTTTTGGTGGTGTTCGTTTTGCCCTGAGGTACTAGGAGAACATTTTGTCTATTACCCTGTTTAGATGACAAATTCGTGTTCAGTATTTAACAGGGGTGAGCATTGATTCCAGTTCGACCCGGAACCGCAAGGAACGAGACCTATTTTTCGTTTCCGGAACCGAAATCGAATCCTTTAGGGTCGGTTCCGATTTCAAAATGTTAGGAGCTGATTTTTTTCAGTCCGGTTTTGGTTCTAATGTGGTGGGATTGTGGGAATGTTTTGGAATTGGTTTTCATATTATAAAATAAAATTTTATTTTTTTGTTAAAAATTTCAAGGAAAGTCCAAGTCTCTTACTTAAATAATGTACATTCACTACACTCAAGTCTCAAATTAAACATATATTGAACAAATAGAATAAAATCAATTATCAATTATTATATATTTTTTTAAATGAAATACAAAATATATTGAAAAAATGAAAAATAGGGTAATCCAGAATCTGAAATTGATGAATCGGATCGGAATCGATAAATAAAGTATTTTGTTTAATTAGGTAGGTTCCGATTTTAAAATGTGAGAAGTTGATTTTTTTAGAGTATGTTATGATTTCACTCGAAACCGAAATCGAAATCGAAATCGAAATCAACTTTTGCACACCCTTATAATTTATAAAGTATATACGAGATTGCAAAGATGCGAGTACAAGGGTTATTATTGGTGGCGATGAATTTTAAGAAATACAATTTTCCACTTAAATTTGGTGAAAATCACAAAAATCCGAAGGCTTTGAAAATAAATTAAATTTTATTCGAAAATTTTAAAGTGTAATACATTTTACAATTTTTGGGAAAATAATTTTTATAAATTAATTATGGAAGAATTAAATTTTCTCAAGTTTAAATTATTAATTATATTTCGGATAAAAATTGATAATTTCACTAAAAATATTAATTTTCCTAAATTTGACTGTGCTTATAATATTTATATTGAAATGAAAGTGACGTTGCCTACCGTAAAGACCAGTCAATACTCGGGTCGCTCTCTGTAATTCAATCACCCTACAAGACGATAAAGCGATACTATTGACCTGAAACTTAAATTCGGGTGAATTAAGTCCTACAGAGGACATCGACGAATACCCAAATCTACCCAGATAACTAAAGGTAATCTTCATGTTATTTTTTGATACACAAGATCCTCAATAGAGGCGAGTGTAAAGCATACTTGTAGGTGTGATTGAGTTAAACTGTCATGGAGTGAGAATCGTCTTCCTCATGTTTTCAAGTGAACCTGAGAAAGAACCTTTGAAAGACATAAGATTTCAAACACTCAAATTTTTATTATAATCCAAATCAAACTTTTTCTTAATTATAAATGAAAATCATCCTCATTTTATAGTTGAATGAGGAGACATAAGGAATCTCTTATATAACATATTATCTACCTAAAGATTAAATTTTAACCACACAAACTAACTACCACACGACTTTATTAAAAGTAAAAGCAAAACATGACTCGGAGAATCAAATTATTACAAACAAACAAATAACAGCTGGCACTTATTCGCTTATAAGGTATTCTTCATACTGACAGTCATCCCATATTTTATTTGTAGAATCTGACATAGGGATAACACCATCAATGATTTTTTATTCGAGACTTCCGTTATATTTCAAATGATTGTAACCTTGGATGATACACCGTTGGGTTTTTTTAATTGTAGTGAACAAGCTCCATAACTTATCTACAAAATTTGTTTCTAAGCTCATTCTCATTGAATTAGCATAAATAGCTGGTATAATACTTGTATCATTATAAGTGAGCTTATGAGGCCAACATATTTCACATGCTGGACATTGTCGATGTTGGGAATGTTGTGGAACCCCTACGGTCGGATCAATGTCTCGCACAGTGAAAATGAGTATAACCCTTGGATGCCTTAACCCCTAGCTGATCGACTTTGGTCAAAATCTTATGAATCGTGACTTACTCACATGAATATCTTAGTCTCATATGGTACACATACATGCCGACAGATCCTATCTTGATATACACTTAATTAACGAGTGCATCGGTCAACCCTAGGTGGTCGACTTTGGTAAAAGTCTTCAGAATCGTAACTAACTCACATTGATACGGTAACCCCTTATTGTACACATACAGGCCGACATATCCTATCTTGATACACACTTAATTAACTAGTGCATCGGTCCACACCCAACGAACATCTAGTTGTCAAACCATGAAATGACTATGACATACATGACATCAAATTTTGGAAGATCACACACAAAACCAATGTTATCCTATATTCAAATGATCACATATGCTACTCGACTCGAGGAGCTTCGTATTGACGGTGGTGTGTACTTCCAACTATTATGAATCATCTGTGAGTCATTCAGTAATTGCTCCAACAGATACTCACATGTCTATACGAGTTTCCCTTCCTCATGGTCCATTAGGTTAAACCATTCGAACTTTAATTCCAATATACGACATGTACTAGTCTTATAGGGGTGTCAAAACGAATAAACGAATCGAATTTGTGACGAATACTAAACGAATCGAATCATAATGTACTAAATTCGAATTCGATTCGTTTATTAAATGAATCCTGATATTAGGATTCGAATTCAATTCGTTTAATAAATGAATATTCGTATTCGATTCGTTTAATAAAATTAAACAATTCGAATTAAATTTAATTTTCGTTTATTCATTTTTGATTCGTTTATTAATACTCGATTCGTTTATTTGTTTATTCGCCAAAAATTATTGATGCAGAAACATAATTACAACACAGATCTGGAAAAAAAAATTATACTAACTGAAATAACTACAATTTTTTATAACTTTTTGAAAAAGCTAATCACTCGATTAACTAGAAAATCAAGTAAACCAGAAACAAAGAACACTTCGCCAAGTTAAACAATCGACTCATCCTGATTTCCAGCTTTGTCTACTTCATCTGCCCCAACATTATCAGCAGAAGTGGTTGTATCTCCAGCAACTGCAAGACCCATTGATTCAAAACCGCATTTCCACTAGGGGATCTGCTATTCGTTTGCAGGCAATAGGTTAGATGGTGTGCCGTATGAAGGAGTGAGGGTTATACTCTTCGTGTGCTGACTGTATGGCTAAACAGAATCCAACAACTCCCTGCAGCACGAGATGCAACCATTTTGTTTTCAATTTTCAGTTCTTAAAACTTTGTTAGCTAATTTTAGTTGAATAACACAAACTCGGACACACTTGAAATAAAAAAAAAAACCTAAGATACAACTCACCTGAGTGCCATAAATCACAAAAACATGATTATTGACCACAAATCTTTTGTTCTGCGGAAACATGAGCCTAACCGATGGAACCTTGGGCACCTGCTCTGAACTGGTTCACCAAAAACATAAACATGAATAAGGGCACAGACATGAAATAGGTTAAGTTTAGCTTTGAGGTTTGATTGAGAGTTGAGGTTTGATAGATGGAGAGAGGCGGCTGTGAGAGAGTGAGATTTAGGTTAAGTTTAGATTTTAGGTTTAGGTTTTACTTTTTACCTTTATATATTTCAAATTTTAGGTTAAATATAAGAAATTACTAAAATATTATTCGTCTTTAACAAATATAATAAAAAAAATTAAGGGTAAACTTGTAATTTAATTAAACGAATATTAAACGAATTCGATTCGGATTCGATTCGTTTTGGATTTGTTTAATTAACGAATTCTAAACGAATAAATGAATTGACAAGCTCAAATTCGGATTCGATTCGTTTAATAAACAAATCGAATCGAATTGACCCATTTATTAAACGAATCCATTTTTCCAAACCCATATTCGCTTTAAAGCGAATCGAATCGAACGAATAAACGAATCCTGACCCAAATTGCCACCCCTGTAGTCTTCTAAGTTATAGGAATTCGACTGTATTTCAAAATCAACGACTATAACTATTTACTTTAAGAATAGTTTATAATAGTAATATTAACCCAATGTCGGACCATCCAGTATCAAGTATTTCTACATGACTATTATAAGGTCGATATCATTCTCAGCATATTTATATATCAAACTTATATGTATTATGATATAATAAGTACCATTAACAATGTTGAAATGAAAATATAATTATTTTATTAATAAATAATAAAATATAATATACAATATATTATTCGAATTGACGCTCCAAACATTAACTCCAACAGTCGGGCCTTAGGTTTGACAGGACAATAGATGATCTTCTAATATTCCATGCGATTTTTCGGGATAATCCTAACCAGATGAATGAGAAGATAGACTTAAGAATAATCTATGGTCCATTCGGGAGAAATAATTTCTACCCGGACTGTCATACACCTGTGTCTTTTTTATCATTGAAAAGGTTTTTGAGCAAGCTCTAGACTTAATTCTTCAATGAGTTGTTTATGAATTTTAGAATATCGAGGCCTTTTGTCATTTCCAAGGACAAAACCACTAATAAATCAAGCTCAAATAAAGTTGCGAATTCCCATGTCTCTGTTATAAAAAAAATATTGGTTGTTGATAAATACAGTGGTATGATATATTTCATGACCTCTGCATATAATTGCTGTTTGTCTATATTAATTCGTTCCTTCTGATACATCATTCCAAAGTCCTCTTAAGATAGAATACCAAACAATGAAATTGGTAGAGCATAGTCGTAAGTGTGATTGAGCTGAACTGTCATGGAGTGATGAACTTGTGATGGGTTTTTATTTTCTTATTTGGGAGTAGATATATCATCTCTAATAAACATACAATTATGGGTGTGCTATAAAAATAATAAAATATTTATATTCAGTATTATAATATATTATGCAGAAAGATTTGTATTGTAAAAAAAAAAAAAAAAACTACACAGCGCAGACAAATTTAAAATCCCACGCGCACACGCAATACAGGCCGAGCACAAAACAGACTCGCTCTCCGCAAAATTAGATGCCGTTGACGATGGCCACTCAATCATACACCTCCACTCTGCTTCGGACCAAAATTACGAATAAGCCATTATCTTTGAAGCCTCGTAGCTTAACTACCAAACATCTCCGAACAACACAGTCAGCGTCGCTGACTCGTTACTCAGTTTCAGTTTCAGCTTCTGCCGCCGCTTCCATCGACGTCAAAGAGTCATCGACTTCCATCCAACCGTCCAAATCAAAATCACTTCCATTTCGTGTGGGCCACGGATTTGATCTTCACAGATTGGAGCCTGGATACCCTCTGATCATCGGTGGCATCGATATTCCCCACGATAGAGGCTGCGAGGCTCACTCTGACGGTATGCATTCCTCTCTCGTAAATTTTATTTACTAAATTTTCCACTTTTAGATCTGCTTATGGAAATATTTCATAAATTTGTGATTCATATGATTTTGTCAAAACTATCCTGCAAGCATGCCGTACTCTAACATCATTCAATTAACAATTTGTTATCAATTTGAATCACAACTGATATATGACGTGATATTATAACAAAGTATACAGCACTTTGTAAATGTAGCATTACTCGTATAAAATTGTACCTTATGTTGGATAAAATTATAAGAATTACAGATTTGTGAAAAAAAATTCCACAAAAAGGAAAAGAAAATGACTCTTCTTTAACATGTTAATATATTGATTGTTGTTACAGGTGATGTTTTGCTTCACTGTGTTGTGGATGCAATTTTGGGAGCATTGGGGCTTCCTGATATTGGTCAGATATTTCCTGATTCTGACCCTAAGTGGAAGGGTGCACCATCCTCTGTTTTTATCAAAGAAGCAGTGAGTTTCTTTCTTTCTTTCTTAATTTGCATGCTTGTAGTGATAATAGTAGTGATATGGAGCAATTGTATGTTATATTGTTATAGCTTCAAATTTTGTTATATTTAGGGGCTATCACAGAAAATGGTATAAGGGTGCGTTGGGTACTGCGCTCTAAAGGGTTTGGTAAACACCTGCCGTTGTATTTTGGAAGCTAAGTCGATTTCATCCCACGCTTGTATGATGAAAAACCTGCAATATCTTTACTATTTTTTTCAAAATTATTGTTTAAACGTCTGTTTTACTATTGACTTTTATTTCACAGCTACAGTTTTTTTTTTCACAACACCTGAATGCCAAACAGACCCTAAGAGGCAAAAGAATAGAGCTTGAAATGTTGTTATAGTTGAAGAGACGAAGAATGAATGAGACTTTCTGTAAGAAATGGAAAAACATGTTTTAGCTTAACTACCATGGCAAACTGTTTTATTTGAAGGGCTTTGGTTTGGCGTCATTTTGCATTTAATGATGGGGAATTTTATAGCATGTGGAACTGTATATAAGGGATCACTATAATGTAAAATGTAAGCGGGAGAGTTAGAGGTAAAGAGTAGTTCCAAAATAGAAGCAGTGTGGTGTTGAGGAAAAACTTTAGAAATCCCAAACTAGGTTTTCTAATTTTATTTAGAATTCATTATTATATGCTACTCACTGGTGTTTATAGGAATGCACAGCACCAGAAATAGGTCCTGAAAATCAATTCGAATATAAACATGTCAATATCCCACACGGGCATGCATTAGTTTGGAGACACTACCATATGCTTTCTGAAAGCTAATTGATTGGGATGTTAACAACAGTCTGAGTTTATGTAAACCTTTTTAAGTTATACTACAAATTATCATCCATGTAAATATAAATCTGCCCAAAGTTTTCTTCTGTGCTTTTACTTATGTATATATGTACGTATTTGGGAGGAATTCTCAGTAAACCTGAAAATATAAGATGTATGTGTGTGAGTTTGACACTTTGACAGAGTTATGTAGAAGTTTATTTGAATGTTCTTGTTACTGCCTCCACTAATCAAATTTCCGTTGCTTGTATCCTTTGAGATGCTTAAAAGGATAAAGTTATGTGGGCTTGTAAGTGGTCTGACATAATTAAAAAGGGTTATGAGAATGAAGGAAAGGAAGCATGAGACAAATAGGCAAAGAGGGAAAGTGTGGTTCTATCAGGCTTGGCCCATGGGATTGGTGGGCCCTTACTGCCTTGGCCAGCTCATATGATGGGCCAGGCCCATCAGGAGTGCAGGCCACTTGACCCATTTGACACCTCTATTAAAGAAGAGATATTGACCCCCAATTCCACTAAAATTGGATCTCGAAATATAACAAAGCCTAGAAAATTTGTATTAAGAGGGAAACTTTGCTTTGGTTGTATTATATCAATATGGTAAACCCAATATTGGGGAAATGGATAGAAATTTGATTTTAGCTCAAAATTAACAGGACCTATGAAAAGTTTCAAATTTTATGCATGCCTAATTCACAACCTGATAGACAATTCAGTTTCTGAATTATTTTTCTTTGATTCAGAATGTATATTAGACACTCATTGTTGAGTATCCTTTATTTGAAGTTACTACTCTGTTGGACACTCGTTGTTGAGTATCCTTCCTTTGAAGTTACTAAAACTATCTGTAGCATTATTGCTTCTTATTTGGAAATAATTGTTGGGGTTTGAGGCTTGTATGACACTTTCTTAACGCAATATTTGCCCCCACTATGTGTTGTAAGGTTGCAGGCAAATTCACTATAGGATACACCAAAACTTAGATATGCAACACAACACTTTGTTGAATCTCTATTTGAGAACTTTAATATGAAAATTGTTATATAAAATGATCAATTTTCGTGTCTTATATATAAGCAATCAAGATTTACCTTCAAAAGACGTACTTTTTGGTCATGCTTTTTTGTAACAGCGTTTCATTGTGGCGACAATATAAGTCAGAAAGCTCCTTTTGCATTAGTGCCTCATTGTCGCGCCATGAGTAACCATTGTCGCGATAATATTAATCAGAATGCATCTTTATGTCTCTGACTCTCATTGTTGCGCCAATAAATATTAATTATCGCGACAATGGAAGGCGGATTTTTTTTTTTTTTTTTTTTTTGTTGTTGCACAAAATCAGTTATTTCGGTTAACTTTGCATTTGAATTTCGTTTTCCTTTCGGGGGCGTTGCCCCCTCAACTCGCCGCAACCTTTCCGGAAAGGTCAAACCCCGCTACTTGTCTGGGTAGGTCGATTCCCGATGCGTCGGCGTAGGGCAATAATCGAACTAACATGTATCTATGTTATTCATATAACATCTTACATTGATAAATTAACCATCCTTTGTTATACACACACTCAGATGCACATCTTACAATACACATAAAGTCCACATGAAGTTAAAAGACAAAAAAAAATTGTCTTGCAGTTAGTTGATTTATTAAATGAAGCTTATGATCAGTTGTTATTTGATCCATTTCAGGTGAGACTAATGCATGAGGCAGGCTATGAGATTGGCAACTTGGATGCCACCTTGATTCTTCAAAGACCAAAATTGAGCCCACACAAAGAAGCTATCAGAACCAACTTGTCAGAGCTACTTGGAGCAGACCCCGCTGTTGTAAATCTGAAAGCGAAAACTCATGAAAAGGTCGATAGCCTTGGTGAAAATAGGAGTATTGCAGCTCACACTGTGGTCCTTCTAATGAAGAAGTGAAAGAAAGAAACACCTTGGGAAATTGTCTTAAATGTTGCTATTCTATACTATTGGCATTGATGTAGTTGTATTATGCTTACATAGATTTATCACTTTGTTCTCACAAATAATGCCTTTAAATCGGAATTTGTCTGTGAAGGTTAGTTTCATACTTGGAACAATGTTACAATAATGTCTAGGTCTGAATAGCCCAGATGTAAATCTCAATTTCCAAGTTTGAATTCAAATGTGATACTTAGTCATATTAAGGATACACATCATAATCTTTTTTGAAGTTTTATTCCATGTTTTATATGCTTTTAAAATATTTGTTCCTCTTCTGACGTTTTCAATCTTTATAATATGAAATCTTGTTGCGGCAGAAATTTTTGAATACCCAATTTTACATTAATGAAAAAAATCAACAATTTTGTTAGATTTTGGAATGATTTTTTGTCTATCATTTGCACTTTTCAGTTCGTCTTCACGTTTCTTGAATTAAAAACTTTAGCAACTAATCTTGAATGAATTTCCGCAGTACATGACCATGTTATTTGCACATGTTATTTCTGCTTTTTCTTAAAGCATACTGATTTTTGTATAAAATTGAGAAAAAAATGTGATAAAATTAAATTACAAAATATCAGTACTTTGTAGCTTAAAAATATCATAATTACAAAATATCAGTATTTTGTGATTGATTTTACAATAATTCTACGGTATATTTTTTAGTGACATTTTAATAATATTTCTACTTCAAATAATTGTACATTTTATTTTTTATCACCCTTTTATATAAATAAAAATTTTATGGTGGGAATCTTACAAACATTCAAACAAGACTTTTCAACTCTTTTAAGAGCCTGTCTGCTGACAATATAATTTTGTATTTCTTTTTGACTCTCAATTTTTTCTTAAGAATTTTAAAAGAAAAAAAAAACCGCCAATTATTATTATTTCAAAAATATTATTTTTATCCATATACGTGTCCGATTTTATTTTCAAATAAATAAAGATTGTAATACAACATAAATTTTTTATCTATTTAAAAATAAAATAGAAATTTGCATCAAGACGATATCATTACTCTTTATTATTTAAACTCAAATGATCATAAAAGAAAAATGCATTCACAGTTAGCAATTTGTGCTATAATGTGCCAAAATCTTGTATTTCCTTTTGACTCTTTTGACAGTCAAAGGTCGCAAAGTGCTCCTGCATGTTCTTTTAAAAATTTAAATTTATTTAACCAAAATTCAATTACTCCTTGACTTTTGCAAAGCCTTGGCTTGGAGAATCCCAGAACTAGTCAATCTGAGCCGGACAGCTGGTTCAAATAAAAAGTCAGGCTGCTTGTTTGCAAGTTGCAACTCAAGTAAGTTTTTAAGAGACATACTCTACTTTACCCGAAAAACATGTCGATGGAGATATTGCCGTAAAAGTGTTCTTACGAGCAAAACAATATTTTCCAAAATTTTATAAGGCTGAGAGAGATGAGCTTTTACGATATTAGAATTTTTAACTTTGTGCCCACCCCACATGTAATTTCTTTTTTTTTTTTTTTTTTTTTTTTACATATGATATAAATATATTGCCATATACCTTCACGATAATATTTAAGAAATCAGCACAAAACTCAAACTAATCAGGATAGATCCTAACAACATAAAATTTATTGCACTATGTACTCATCATATCTAATCAAAATTCAGATTCACCTAAATTTATTTCCAATCTCTCAACAGAAGTTGGTAAATATAAATTTTAAGATCAGAAATGGAATAACACATTACACAAAGAAGACTATAAACCATTACAACAACTATAAATAATAAAAAAAAAAAAAATCATTACAAATTAACATCACATAAATCTATAAAATATTCTTCTATCATTTTCAGATCTACGGATAAAATTCCGCAAATCGTTTGGCTATTATCAAAACACCATATGTATCTGCATAAAGACAGGTAATCATACAAAACACAAAATACCAACCAAAGTCGAAAATTAGTTGGACAATTTAACCACCCGATAAGAGTAGGAACCCACATATAAAGATTGGATAATAAAAAAACCATAAAATAAAAAGGAAAAAAGAAAAAAAAAAATTAAAAACCGGCAATGAGAGTGGGGGTGATGGAGGGTTAGTTTTAGGGAGTTTAAAATGAAGGATTAATTGAAAGGAATAGGAGATTAAGAAGTCTCAGGGGGACATGGATTTGTGGTATAGCCATAGGGTTCATGATCTCATCTTGAGATTCTGGATTCGAATCGAGAGAGTATGTTTCTTAAAAGAACCTGAGATAGACGAATGTTTTACCTATTCCTCTTAAATTTGGAAAAGATGATTTGACGGTGAGATTTTCAACAAATAAGAGATTAAGGAAACATCACGTTGGTTTGGGGTTATTTGGGGAAGGGGTTAGTTGCGAGCCACGCCATAAGAGAGGAGAGAGATTTTTTTCACATGTAAAAATTATAAACTACGACTTTTGACAAAATTGAAGATTAAACTACACAAGCGGGTCTAAGGGGGCACCATGAAGGCTTCAACATATTAAGTTGACTATGAAATTCTCACTTTAAGAGTTGAAGATTCTTTTTTTTTTTTTTTTTTTGCCACCCATAATCATAAGGCTACTAAATTGTCTACTTTCAACTTTGGTTAAGCTAAAATTAGAGATGCTTCAAAAAAAAAAAACATTTAGATTCATAAAGTTTGTTATAATATATGAATAGGTTATCGACAGTTTAAAAATAAATATATCAATTCATTTGAATTTGGATATTTACGATTTATGCGGACATGTAATTATTTTATCACTCTTTTTCTTAAATTGACCTCAACAATAAATTTTTATATGTTTGGATGTATTTTTTTGTTCTCTCCATAGATTAATTAAAAATGCAGTCAAAAATTAATGTCTACATCAGCCCATACAAACTAAATTGCTCCCTTAATTTTCGGTCAGATAAATAAAATAGGGACAATATTGGTTGAAATTTCTAGATTAGGACCACACATATAAGTAGTCCATGACCTCTATTGAATATTTGGGCCATGTGCAAGAAAATAAAAGTTTGCTCCTTTGACATGGATGCGAGTGTTGTGTTTTTCTTTGAAACGAGTTTCGGCAGAGCAATTTTTTGACAAGTAAAATTTGCATTCTACATTTTTATTTAACACAAATTAACCATAGCCCTTTTCCATTGCACCAAAGGGAAATAAGTGGCAGTGATTAAGACACGTGTTGCCAATCTATAAAAGTAGATGGCAGATCATTAAAACATATCTATATTTGCTACATAAGCAGATTAATGTGATGGGCTAGTTGTTAGGCACCATGTATTTCTCATTGCTGCAGTATCTTTCATTACTGTATTTATTATATATACTCTAAATGACAAATTAGGCATACTCATATATAGATATGTACAATATTTTTTTTTTTTTTTTAAGTACGAACATTATGACATGTCCCAATTGAGATTTTTTTTTGAATGTTGAAATTTTTTTCGTCAAATCATTCGATCTGAATTTAAGAATAGCAGATAAAATCTCAATTGTCACAAACTATTATAAGAAATACATTCTCTATACTCGAATTCATATCTGACAATCAAATTTTATGTCATTTGTCATCAAACCACACTCCCTACGACCCTAATAAGATACAACTTGTCTAAGGATGTTATTGACTGGGTGCTATACCCAGTCAAAATATTGAATTTCCACTAATGTACGTGAGAATCCATTTAATTTGTTTTCTATGTTTTTTTTTTTTTTTTTGGCCTTTAAATGGTAAAAAAATAGTAAAAGAGTGCTACCACAGGAGAGTCTATGGTGGTTCAAGCGCATTAACTGCTATTTATACATTATTTAGTTGCCACGTATGTATAATATTATTATAACAAGATAATGATTTTTTGAAGTTTTATAAGATTTTTGCTAACAATGGTAAAAGGGGGAGAGAGAATTATTGAGCACCCAAGAGTAGACTCGGCCAAGGTTCTAGTTCGGAATCGGAATCGAATCGGAACCGAACCGGTTCGGTTCCAAACCAACCAGTTCGGTTAGGGTTCTCACCCTGACCGAACCGGTTGGAACCGCTGGAACCGAACAGTTCCACAAGTAAATCTCAATTATTATTATTAATAATAATGAGGTTTAAAATTGCAACCTTAAGCACAATAGTCAATTTTTAAGAAGGTTTAAAATCTAATTTTTATAACCAACTCTTTGTTACTGATTTCTTTATATAAGCGATGTGGGACACAATAGCCAAGTAACAAATATCCCACATCAAGAAAACACTAGTCAAGAGTTGGCTATAAAAAGGATTATATGTTAAAATAATTTTATAAAAATATAATTATATAAAAATGATGTGATAGTTTGAAAAAATATTACGATTATAGAATTTTTTTTTCTATTTTTTAAAATTTATTATTAAAAAAAAAACCAAAAGGGACTCGTAACCGAACCGGAACCGACCGGTTCGGTTCCGGTTCGGTTTACGGTTCCGGTTCCACACTTGTGGAACCGGGAACCGGCCGGTTCGGTTCGATACCGAACCGCCGGCCGGGTCTACCCAATAGGCCAAGAATTTCAAGAACGATATATACACATATTTGAATATATAATTATACCGATTTAAAAATAATAAAAAAAATATATCATTAATATGTGTATCATAATTGTAAGAATTTTCTTAAGCGCTGTTACTTTTATAAGGAATATTTGTATGTGATAATTATCATAATCATGTTGGTGCTGTACACCGTTTAATTTCAGAAGTTGTGATTTAACAGTCTGATTTCCAATAATTTCAAAAAAATAAAAAAAGTTTAATTATGTTAAATAATGACGTTGGTAAGAAAATCCCACCAAAAATTTTCCTTGCTTGGATGCAGTTACAAATTAAACATCATTAGTAAACAGGATTGAAGATGAAATTCAAACTAGCCTACCAATTCTCAGTCTCACCAGTTTATTCAAAGTAGAGACCCATCTCGATCTTCTGGGAACCTTCTTATTTGGACTAGATTTCAATTTTTTTGCAAGAACAAATTAGAAAAGCCATCTCATACAACATATAAATACTTACCCAAGGAAACTGCATATGTATCTCAATCTTACGTACTCTTGTCTTGCTGGTGGGTAGTTCGCACATCACGTACAAAAACCGTGTGCATAACCTAAGCCATTGCGATAATCCAAATTAAACCCCCTGTCTCTTAATTAATTCTCTCTATAAATATTTGCCATCTCTCCTCACTTCGTTCAGTGAATTAATTAAACGCAACACTTCCCATCTCTACACTTTTTTTTCAGTGCTTCTAATTAAAGTACTTGCAGAAACAAAAACAAATGGCATCTGTGTTGGCTAACAAAGAACATTTGCTGTCCAAGATTGCAGCCGGTAACGGCCATGGTGAAGATTCTCCGTATTTCGATGGCTGGAAGGCTTATGAAACTGATCCTTATCATCCCACGAAGAATCCTAATGGAGTCATCCAGATGGGTCTAGCTGAAAACCAGGTACCTAATTAATTAAGCTTAATGATCATGTAGGTTCAGTGGAATCACAAGTTCCAGCTTCTAACTTTCTTGCTGATTGAAATCTCAGCTTTGTCATGATTTAGTTGAAGAGTGGCTCATCAATAATCCAAAAGCCTCCATTTGCACAGCCGAAGGTCTAAATGAATTTAAGGAAATAGCAATATTTCAGGATTATCATGGCTTGCCAGAGTTCAGAAACGTAAGCAAAAGTATATGCTATGAAATTATGTGGATTAAACATTATAAATGGATTTTAATTATTGTATGATTACGATTCTACAGGCTGTAGCAAAATTTATGAGGAAAGTGAGAGGGAATAGAGTTACATTCGACCCCGACCGTATTGTTATGAGCGGTGGAGCAACCGGAGCTCATGAGACGGTTGCTTTCTGCTTGGCCGATCCCGGCGAAGCATTTTTAGTACCAACTCCTTATTATCCAGGGTATGTACTACTCCATTATTATTCTATTTTCCTTTGTAATTTTGACTTTCTTTATGAAGTTATATTTTATTGTAGCCATGATTAGTAAAAAATATTACATGATATAGGTCTGCAGTTTCATGATTACCTGATCTCTAAACACGCATTTAAATTGGTATTTAGCTTTGTTTAATTTCCATTCCTCTCATACAATGAACGGAGTCGTCTTTTTTTTCTTCTTCTTTTTTTCCGATTCCCACCCACACACTAATAATTAGCTACCAAATCACGATTGAGATTAATGGTTCAATCGCACTGCTTATATTTTTAAAAGTACATAATGCCAACATAAGCATCAAATTGCCAGTATCATTTCCTTAAGACTTAGGACAAATTTGTATTATTGGTGGGGGCGAGTAAATAGCCAATTTTTTCTGAGTAATGAAGTATACAGATTCGCTTTGATCATACGGACGAAACGATTTCAAAATCATGTGATCTCGTACAATAATTGAGCACTAGTTGAGGAAGATGAGGCCCCGCCTTCCCACAAAGGACGATACTAAAATCACCCAATTGGCTAATTGGCATCTACCAATTTAGATACTATGAATTATAAAAATCTCTTGCAATATCAAAACCACACCCCTTTAATTAATTCAAGTTGGATCTTAATTACTAAAAAAAATTGTATTTCTATTGCAGATTCGATCGAGATTTAAGATGGAGAACAGGAGTTCAACTTGTTCCAGTAGTTTGTGACAGCTCTAACAATTTCAAGGTCACCATAGAAACCTTGGAAGCTGCTTATGAAAAAGCCATAGAATCGAACATCAGAATAAAGGGTGTCCTCATTACAAATCCATCAAACCCACTGGGAACTTTCTTAGACAGAGAGACCCTAAAAGATATAGTGAGCTTCATCAATGAAAAGAACATTCACTTAGTCTGTGACGAGATTTATGCTGCCACAGTGTTCACTGAGGAGCCTCGTTTCATTAGCATCGCGGAGATAATAGACGAAGACAATAATATTGCATGCAACCGCAATCTCATTCACATTGTCTACAGCCTTTCCAAGGACATGGGCTTTCCTGGTTTTAGGGTTGGTATCATTTACTCATACAATGACCAAGTAGTGAGTTGTGCTCGCAAAATGTCTAGCTTTGGACTTGTATCATCACAAACCCAACATTTAATCGCAAAAATGTTATCAGATGATGAGTTTGTTGAGAAATTTATTACAGAGAGTGCTAAAAGGTTAGCTGAAAGGCACAAGGCATTCACTTGGGGACTTTCCCAAGTGGGCATTGGGTGCTTAAAAAGCAATGCTGGCCTGTTTTTGTGGATGGATTTGCATCATCTGCTTAAGGAGCAAACATATGAAGCAGAGATGGCGCTATGGCGAATGATAATTAACGAAGTCAAGCTCAATGTATCTCCAGGTTCTTCTTTTCACTGCCCGAATCCAGGGTGGTTTAGGGTTTGCTTTGCCAATATGGATGATCAGACGATGGAAATTGCTCTATCAAGAATCAGAAGCTTTATGCTTAAGAAAGTGGAAGCCAAGGTGCCTAAGAAGAAACTTTGCTGGCAAAGAAGCCTTCGAATCAACATGTCATCGCGAAGAATGGAGGAGTTCATGGCTTCACCATGCATGTCTCCTCAATCACCTCTTGTTCTAGCCCGGAATTAAGTGCAAATTCGTATCATCAAGTCATGTGTGTAGAGGTTTAATGATGAAATTCATTTCAAAATAAATTCATTTTGTATGTAACCAAAGGGTTCGTGCATTTTTTTCCTTGTCGAAATATGACCACAATTGTAATCCTTCATATGGGATTTTTTTTTTTTTTTTTTTTTTAGTGCATAAAAGTCATGTTATTGCATTACTTAAGAATGCATTTTATTTTATTTTTCTAGTTCATTTTTCCAACAACAAAATGTTTGTAAGTTGACGACAATATTGTATTTGTATTCAATCACTATGATCTGTCCTATTTTCAAAATTCAAGATTCATTTGGTTTCAATAAAATTTGACATTTATTGCATCCTTTCTGGCAATATTATTATTTATAGGTTATTATCATTTTACTATTTTATAAATTAAAAAAATAATAAATTGATATAATAAGTATTGGGATATAATATTATATTATTATATCTTTTAAAAAATAATTATTTTACCACAAAAGGTATTTAGATGTAACATTTTACTGTCTTCAAGGGACGTGGCTTGGTGGTGTAGGGTTCAGAATCTCACATTGAGGTCATGGGTTCGAAATAAGAGAGTGTGTTTCTTGTAAGAGTCTGTGACAGCCGGGGGTTTTAACTGCTCCGCTTAAGCCCGAAATGGGTGGTTTGGCGGCGGGATTCTGCTGAAGGTCAGATCATGAACCCTACACCACCAAACCACACGCCCATTGGAGATAATTATATTTTACTGATATATATTTATAAAAGAAAAAATAACATTTTACTACAGTAGTATGTAAAATGTTGCATATACCTATTTGTTATTTTTCAATACTTCTTATAGTAAATATAATCTTATAGTAAAATGAATATTTTATAACAAAATTTTAGTAAAATGTTACGGTCCAACGATTTTTGTAACCATTTATTATTTCTCAATTTTTAAAATGGCGAAATGATAATAATCATATTTTATATTTCACTGCAAGAAAATATGAAATTACTGACCGAAATTACCTACCGAATATTTTACGGTAGATAAATTTTGGTATTTACCGACCGAATATTGACCGAAATGGATAAAAATAATTATTGACCAATTACCGACCAAATTATTACCGGCCGAATATTCAGTCGGTATTTGGTCGGTAAATACGACACTAAAAATTAATTTGACGTCATTTTGTGACGCCAACAACTACCGATCGATTATTTGGTTGATAATTACTAATAAATAAATACGGCACTAAAAATTAATTTGAAGCCATTTTATGGCGCCAACAACTATCGATCGATTATTCGGTCGATAATTACTAATAAATAACGACCGAATATAATTCGGTGGCTTAAATAATATTAATTATAAAAATTACAAAAAATAAATAAATTAGATATTTTACCAATCAAATTAAATTTCGGTCAATAACTTTTACATTTCACCGACTGAATTATCGGTCGATCTGTATAAATATATATATATATATATAATATTTATTTTTATTATTATTATTATTATTATATTATTATTATTATTATTATTATTATTATTATTATTATTATTATTATTATTATTATTATTATTATTATTATTATTATTATTATTATTATTATTATTTTATTATTATTATTATTATTATTATTATTATTATTATTATTATTATTATTATTATTATTATTATTATTACTACTCTCTGTCTCTCTCTCACATATATATTTTTTTACATATTATAACAAGAAACATGTCATACCTTAGTGGCAACTATTCTACACATTACATGTGAATTGTGTGGGTTTAGTCTGGGCCCACCTTTGGGTGGTACTAAGGCTCAGGTGCACATAATTTTTTAAATACAGTGAGTTTACCGACCAAATTATATTTGAACGGTAAAATCTAATTATTTATTTATTTAAGAAATTGCCGACCGAATTATGTTTCGGTAGGTAATTTGGTCATTAATTTTTCTGACCGACTCTATTTCGATCGGTAATTTATTACTGACGATCCAAATACTGAACGAAAAGATTCGGTCAGTTTCGGTTAGTAATCGTAATAATTGGCCAAATTTTTGATATTACCGACTCAATATTCGATCGGTAATTTAGAGTTTTCTTGCCAATTTTTTTTTTATTAATTACTACTCATTCAACGTACGACCCAAAATACCAACCAAATACGATCTCAGTTGTGCTATTTGTAAAATAAAATTAAAAAAAAAATCAAAATCAAAATCAACTGCCGTACGTATAAGGAAAATAATTGGTTTGCATTATTGCCTTTCACTTTCTTGTTCAATTAAATAAAAGATTGTGATATGGATAAGGATGCTTGCATGTCTACCTCTTCACCTCCTCCGATCGTTTATTTAAATCGAATTAGATTCATATGGTTTGTGTAAATTATAAGACCTTAATTATATACGTGATGAATTTGGTTTTTTAGATTGATCCCTTGTCTTCTTCTTTGCTTTTTGTTTTTTGTTTTTTGTTTTTTGTTTTTTTTTGTTTTTTGTTTTTTGTTTTTTGTTTTTTGTTTTTTGTTTTTTTGTTTTTGTTTTACTTTTTAGGTAGCAATACATTATTATTGTGCTTTGGTCATGTTCTTTCTCATTTTAATTATAACCAATGGATCCAAAAGGGTCTAAGTTAGTGATGTAATTAGAAATTAGGATTTTAGATGAGGTTGCTCCAACAGCCAAAGATTAGTGTGATGATATTTGGATTAATTAAGCTTTTTAATTAATGAATACCATTCGGTTAATTTTCAGCTTTTGATAAATCAACTCTTATTAATTTGCCGAACTTTGCAAAAAAAAAAAAAAAAAAAAAAAAACACTCCCTATGCCAAATAATATTTATTTATTAATAATTTTCCGATAACTAACTGGTCAGGTATGATAAATGAATGTCAATACTTGTATCTGCCTTGTTCATTCAATGGGTACGAAAACTGTCTCATTACCTACCCTAACATATCAGGCTCCCGCGAATCCCCATTTGAGTCTCATCCCTATATGAAATTTTGTCATCTCTACCGATTATAGAATGGACCTTCAATCACCTATTAATTTGTGATTGTAAGAGTGACTTTGAGGTTTGGGTGGTCATAAGCGAGTCCTTTAAAACTGAGGCTCTAAATTATGTCAAAATTATTAATTAATCATTATATCTAAAAATAATTGGGACCCTACAATTTTTTTTACTTGAAAAGATTTGGAGGTCCTAATTTTTTTCAGATTAATTTCACTCTTTTTTTGCGCCCATATGTCCGTTTCTCTTTTTTTCCCCTCACATTTTGGTTTGGTTACTAAAAAGACAAATAATGAAGGTTATTTAAATATATTAAATGAGGTTTACTCATTCTTCTTCAAGTTGACTACAGTTCAGAACCGGCCCCGATGATTGTTATAGCTCAATGTTTTAGGTAACCAAATGAAATAAAAGCATTTTTCCTACTAATTGGGTTGATTATATGGATCTAATTAAACAAATTTGTTTGTTGTGGTTTTTAGCGTCCTTTTTTTTTTTTTTTTTTTTTGATGTGGTTTTTAGCGTCCTTAAAAGGCCCACATTGACTCATTCTAACTCCAGAGAACAAAAAAAAAGGCAGTTTAATGTATTAATTAAAAAAATGTATTAATCAAATTCTCTTTACATGCGACTTTTAATAAGACAAATAGACTTATTCTTTGGAAATACCCACACCACTAATTTTTTTCTGCCATTTGTTTGTTTAAAATTAATTTAATTTTCCTTATTCCAGAATATTGATTCTCTTATGATTTGATTGAGCAATTTCCAATAACAATTAAACATTAATAAATAGTAACGCTTATGGGAGGAAAATGATTTGTGTGGAACTGGCGTATATATAATATGATATATTCTTCAAATAATATTTGGATATATTTATTGTAAGGAATTTAGGACACAATTTATCTCCTCATTGGTGTGATATTGTCCACTTTGGGCCTAAGCCCTCATGGATTTGCTCTTGAGCTATACCCAAAATGTCTCATACCAATTAAGATACATGTTCATCCTTATATGCTCATTATTTTCCCCATTTCTAACCAATGTGATATTTTGGGACTTTGTTTGCACACCCAACAAATCATCCCCTCGAATAAAGGACCACCGAGCCTCCATTCAAACGATCATCCATCTGTACACTCTAGCCCAGGCCAACTCCTTTTCACCATGTTGGGATTAGGACACGTCCATAAAAACTGGAGCACACACCGCCTATCTAACCGAGCACATTCACGGATCATGAACGGGACTCACCACCTTTTTTGTTCGGTATTTCGAGGATTCATCTACATGGCTCTGATACCACTTGTTATGAACTTAGGACATCACTTATCTCCACATTGGTATGATATTGTCCACTTTGGGCCAAAGCCCTCATGAATTTGCTGTTTGACTTTACCCAAAAAGCTTCATCTCAATGAAGATATATATGTCCATCCTTATATACCCATGATGTTCCTCATTTCTAACCAATGTGAGACTTTGTTTGCACACCCAACAATTCTCCCATCGAACAAAGGACCACCGAGCCTAGACATATATGCCCATGATCTTCCCCATTTCTAACCAATGTGAGACTTTATTTGCACACCCAACAATTCTCCCATCGAACAAAGGACCACCGAGCCTCCCCACAAACGATCATCCATCCGTCCACTCTAGCCTAGGCCAACTCCTCTTCACTGTGTTGGGACACGTCCATAAAGACTGGAGCACACCGCCTATCTAACCGAGCACATTCATGGATCACCATCGGGGCTCACCACCTTTTGTTCTGTATTCCGAGAATTCATCCACATGGCTAACTCCGGGGCATGGCTCTGATACCACTTGTAAGGAACCTTGGACATCATCTATCTCCATATTGGTATGATATTGTCCACTTTGGGCATAAGCCCTCATGGATTTGCGATTGGGCTATACCCAAATCGCCTAAGATACATGTCCACCAATGTGGGATTTTGGGACTTTGTTGCACACCCAACATTTATATATATAAATATATATAATCAATTATAATGAATAGAAAAAATCCCTAATTAATACATGATATATATTTATTAAATAAATCTACTGAACATATCTCATATATAACTGTATATCTTATAGAAGGGGCGCGCAGTGAGTTTTTATTTTATTTCCGGATGTCAAAGTCGCGACAATATGTTTGGAGTTTTCAATGGTCATATTATCTTTAGATGATTCTAGAGAACCCATGATGTTAAAATGCCCATTTCGTGTCTCATAAAGCCACCCTCAAGCTATATAATTTTTAGGGATGCCAAAATATGAATTCAAGTCCCGTATTATATATTATGTATTTAAATTTGTAATATATATAATATATATATATATATATATAATATATATATATATGAATATGAATATGAATATGAATGTGGGTATTTTTCATATGGATTTTCGAATACTTATATCCTTAAAAAATTTGATTTTGATTGTTCAAAATCTTTACCCCTCCTTTGGAAGAATTTGGCGAAATAAGAGGAATGAGGATTAGCAAAACTACAACATCCAAATCCTTAAAAATACAATAGGAAGAAGATTTTGATTTTTTTTAATTATTCAATTTTAAATACTTAAAATAAAATAAAATAATTTATATAACTAAATAATATCAATTTAACATCTAAAATAACATTTACAATTCAAAATTCATTCAAAATAATTTAAAATTATAATAAAAACATAAATAAAATAATTTGTAATAATTTTTTAATTTTATACTTATATCCGAATATATGGATTTTGAATTCACTTGAATCTGGATTTGAATCCGTATAGATCATAAAATGTATATTTGGTTTTGCATGTTTATTAACGCGGATTCGAATAAATTTGTCATCCCTAATATAGCCAATAGACAATGTGTTTGTGTGTTAATCATATTTATTGGATGATTTTGCAGTTTTTTGAAATTGTATTATTATTATTATTGTTGTTGTTTATTAAAAAAACAAGTAGCAAATAGAGTGGTGAAAGTGAAATTCTATGGAGATTAAATGAGTAGAAAATATCTTTTTTATTTTTTTATTTATCATCAAAATGATATCATTTTAATAAAAAATTTGTCCATGTTTTGTGTTAGTTGAATTTCCTTAGTATTTTTCTAGTAGTAATTAAAGGTTAAACTTAACCATATTACAATTATAAAACTTGGATTGTTATTTAAATTTTAGTTTAGCATGAAATTAAGAAATTTTCTTTGGTTTTGGGGAAGAAAAATAAAGAAAATTAAGGCATTGACTTGTTGAGTCGTAATTCCAAAACCGCGGCTTCAACAACGCGTTATTATTGTTGCCTTTTGGGAATTTAAATTTCATGCATACATCATCATCAACACAAATCATGCTTGGTGAAGTAGTACTCTCAAATGGTTAATACGACGAAGGACTTATTAGTCTTCAGGGTACAACAAGATAAAGCACGCAGTTTCTAACTACCAAAACAGGTAACGCATTGAATATAAAAACCCAGGAACTAACAAAGACAGAGGACTTGATCTCAGCTTCCACGTCAACGATTGAAGCGTTCCTTGTTCAACAAGGCTAGCCAGCCGGTACTTGATACTTCACAGTGTATTTGATTGTCTTGTTTTGGCCTTCATTATTTATTTAGAATTAGCCCTGTGGGTTAATACTTATATTCGTTATTGATCATTCATTTTTGCAAAGTCTCTGTCTCTTCTTCATTTCAATTCCAGGTCAGAGCTTTAAACAAAACCACGGCAATGAAGGTGAACTTCCTTATCTCTTAATCTAATTGGATAAATCATCAGTCTTTATCGTTAGTTTAATCAATCTGTTCAAGTCTTTTTGGTTATAATATTAGTAATCCTAAGAGTTTTTCCTTGGTGGGTATTATTAATTCTTTAATAAGCTTTTATATATGTCTCTGTTTTTGTTGCAGAAAGCGGTGTTGAAATTGGACTTACACGATGACAAAGCAAAGCAGAAGGCCATGAAAATAGTTTCAAGCATTCCAGGTGATTAAGAAGTTAATTTTTATAATTAATTTTGGTTGATTGTAAACTAATTAAAACATGTAAAAGAAATGGAAGTTATGTGCCTTTCTATTAATTGTTTGATGACTGATCAGTTTTTGTTTTGTTTTGTTTTTTTGTTTATGTTAAGCAGGGATTGAATCAATTGCTATTGACATGAAGGACAATAAATTAACAGTGATCGGGGACACTGACCCAATCGATGTGGTGAATAAGCTGAGGAAGAAACAAGGGTATGCTGAGATTTTGACAGTGGGTCCTGCTAAAGAAGAGAAGAAACCCGAAGATAAAAAGAAAGAGGAAGAGAAAAAGAAGGAAGAAGAAAAGAAGAAGAAGGATCCAAATGAACAACTAGCTGAGCTTCATAGGACCTATGGCTATCAAGCTTACTATCCTTACATGCCAAGACACTATCACGTGGCCAGTGCTGAAGAAAACCCTAATGCTTGTGTTATATGTTAAAGCTTAATTTTGCAATGGTGATGGAAATTAATGAAACCAGAATAGGGTTTCTTCTTTGTATAGTTAATGATATTAGGCTGCCTAAATGATCTGTTTGTATAAAACTACAGAGAGAGAAATAAATGAATTTTGGATCCAAAATCATTTTGTGGTTATTTCTGTTAGATTTACATTTTACTGCACACTTCAAATCTTTACTATTTTAAGTTAGATTTTTACAATTAAGTTGATCTTTACACTAATTTGCTTATACTTCAACTTTGAACCACCAAAGTATTAAACAATGTGATGATGATGCATGTCCCCATAATCGCCAGAGGTGACGTTGATCTCTAATGTTTACTATTACTAATATATAATTAATTTACGGGTCGATGAGTACGAGTTAAAATTGTTTGAAGGCTGTGGGTGCAAAATTAAAACCCATATGACATGTAGCCGGAGCTTTTATCTCAATTTTGATTGGATGGTGACGACGCTTGATTGAGATTATTTTATTAGATTGATTAATAGAAAATCTTTTAAGAGATCAACAGACCCACTAAAGCATTCGTAAACAAATTATTAACTGAAATTTAAAAAAATTAAAATAAAGAAGAAGAAGAAGAAGCCCGCCAACCAAACCAATACCATTGACTTCTAGAATAGGCTTCACACCATATTTCATATTATACATTAGATATTTGTTCTCTCTCTCTCTCTCTAAAAATTAATAATTAAATATATATATATAGAGAGAGTTAAATTATGGTAATTTTGGGGGTATGGTACCCTTGATTACCGTCAAAATCAACAATAATCAATAAAATCTGACCATAAAATAAAGTGTCTTGAAAATATGCTATTCAAAATCACTTAATATATATGTTTTTATAGGTAAATTTATTTTAGGAAATTATCAATTAGATAGTCAATTTTTGACACGTTATTATAAATACATAAATCTTGAAATTTTGTTCACTATCTACCCAAAAATTATAAAGTATATCAAAAGTATAGAAATATTCATTAATTTTATATTACATGTATATCAAATGTTTGACACTCTTTTCAATCGTATATCTAAAATTAGTACACAAAAATTCAATATATTTTTCAATCTTTAAGTGAACCGATAAACAAAATTAATAATTTGTGAATTTTATATAACTTATCAAACATTAAATATACGATTGATAATTTCATTTTATTTTACTCCGTCAATTTTTTCCCTAAATTTATCTAGGACAAACTACTCCAGCTTGAAGCTAATTTTTAAATTAACTGATAAACATTGCGCTAATCAAAACCGTTTTCTACAAACTTATCATCCATCCATTCCCTTAAACTAATAATTGAAAAAAAAAATGAAAAATCATATGTGAACAACAAGGTCACTATCAATAGAGTAAAATTTTGAATTTTCTTCTATATAAAATCATAGAAAGATTATCAGTTTATGTGGAGATTTTTTTAAATTTATTCTTCTGGTTTTAATTTCCACAAAGACATGACATCTAGATAACTAGGTTTTTTTTTTGAATTATTACAATTTACATATATTACAATATGTTATCAACTGAGATTCTAGATACATACAAGTTATGACACTGCCCAGAAATCAATCGAGACGCAGCTTGGAACTCAATTATTATCAATCAACCAAGACACAGCTTGGAAATCAACTCTCATACATGAGAAAATCTTCATCCAGACCCTCCCTAGCCTATGGAGGAAGATTTTGAGTCCCCACTATTTTTGTGGGGACTCGAACCCATATTTCTCACTTGGTGAGAGACATGGATTAAAACAAGTGAACTAAAAAAAAATTAAATTATCGGTCCAATTGTAATTAGATTATTGATGATTAGGTCACAAAATTGACATCGTAAAATAAAGTGTGGTGCATAACAATCGAAGCAATTTGAGGCAGATTTTGAGACAAACTGACCGTGATAAGTCACGCAAGCTTGACAACTACAACAACAATACTACTACTATAATAATAATAATAATAATAATAATAATACAATTTCCAAAAACGACAAGTCGTCCAGTAAATATGATTGACACGTCGTCCATGACCATAGCCCCAACGCACAACGCATTGTCCATTGGCTCTGTCAATTGATTTTTTTGCCCTTTACTCATGGCAGTTAGTTCTAAATCATCGTATATTAAAAAAAAATATTAATGTTCAATTATAATTTTGATTTATGGGATAAAACGACATAAAATGTTACTAGTGCAAATTATTTTAATCAGAGGCTGCGAGACATGAAAACTATTCATTAGGCTTTGCTAATCATTATCAGTTTAAGTGTGCTAAAAAATAAATAAAATTAAATTATCAGTCCAACTGTAATTAAATTTGGATTATTGATGATTAGCTCACAAAAATGACATCTTTAAATAAAGTCAGTGTTATGTATGTGGTGCATAATAGTCAAAGGAATTTGAGGCAAATTTTACTGAACCGGACTGTTTACTATTTCATGAAGTGGGAATCGTTCAAACTGATTCTAGTTTTTTTTTTTTTTGAACCGTAAAATTAGATCAAATCAGAAAAAATCGGTTCGGTTTCGGTTAAATCATTTTTTTTGGAAAAAAATATGATTATGATTCGGTTCCGAATCAGACCGAACCGAACCAAATATTAAGATTACCACTCCACAAACCGTAAGCGAATCGAAATAAATTTCAGGTTGGATTTCGATTTTAGAACCATGACCGGGTCTAGATTTTATGACAAACTGAGCGTGATAAGCAACGCCAGTATGATAACTACAACTTCAAAATGTTGCTCCAAATATAAAACCACTAAAAGTAGATAAAAATAATATGGAAATTCGTATTAAATTCCAATAAAGCCAAAATATATATAGGTATTTGACAAGTATAATATTATTTTTGCGATGAAGTGTAAAGGCATCGAAAGCAACTTCTTTGATGATAAGGATTCACATTTTTATCAGTTTCCCCCCAAAAAAAAAATTACGTTTTTATATATCATTCTTTTCACTTGAAAATATTTTACTTGTGACTTGTGGGAGCATGCACTTTCAATCTTTCGAGAAGATAAGAAAGTAAAATGAAGATATTCAAAAATGTTAAAATAAAAAGGTAAAATAAAAAACAAATACAAAAACAAAACAAAATTCATCTTTTCAAACGTTATTCATATATAAACATCTTTCAGGCATATAAAGTATAGAACAAAGTCCTATACTTATAGATATAAAACCACAATGATATAAATATGTATCATAAATTAATAAATAATCTTTTTAGGAAGATAGTGTGAATTATATATATATAAGTAAATGATTGGTGAAAGGATGGAAAGCTTAAAATTACATGCATGCACACGGTTGCATGTATGTCGTTTGAGTCATGTGACATCCATTATTATAACAAGAAAAAGCTATATTGGAACAGAGATTAATATGGTTCATCAATCAAATTTTTTTTTATTTTTTGAAATCGTTAGAAACTCATCAGTCAAATCATTTATTTCGGACTTAAATGGGACAGATAAAATCCCCGAATGTCTCAGGTTCTTATAAGAAACATATTTTCTGTATTCGAACCCAGGACCTCAATGTGAGATACTGAACCTACACCACCAAACCACGGCCTAATGAGATAAGTTTTTTTTGAGATAAAACGCTAGGAGGAGGGCTTGAACCTCCGACCTTCTGGTTCATCAATCAAACCGTTAAATATAAAAGGACAACTTATTCCACTATAAGACGATGTTCAAACTCCAAATCCAAAAGCAATCTACAACCTGAAAATTGAGTTTCTTTCTCTGCATAATGTTCCTCACCACCTGATAAAATACAAGGGTGACCATCCAGAGGATTTTGGTATCTACAAAATAAAACCCCAGGAGTCGAGGTTATTGACAATCCAAACATAAACAAAATATCAGAGGGATGACCGGGAACTTCAAGAATCAGTTGCATATTACTCATCTAAGCTGCAGCCTCCACTGGTAAGGCTGCCCGAGCAATTTCCAGAGCCTCCTCAACTGAAGATGCTTGTTGAAGTTTTGCTTTATCAATGGAAGGCTGACTCCTAGCAAGTTTAGGAAGGAGCTGGAATTCCTGGGTTATAATCATGGACATCAATTTCTCAATAGTAATACATCTCGAAAGACTATCACAAGCCAGATATTAGTGCTCTGTTTTCTTATATTTCTTTATTCCACCTATCCTACTCATAACAAATATGATGCAGGAAATTAGATATTGAAAAGTTAGATTAGCATTTTCAAGGAAAGTACCTCAGGACTCCCGCTTTCCACAAGAACTCCTTTCAGTTTACCTGGGGGCAGCAAAAGTGTATTAATAATCTATTTTGCTAAAGACTGAAGGACAAAACAAGACGGGTAAGGTAAAATATTACCAGAATCTATCCAGAATGTAGCAATTTTAGGATCAAAATTTCCAATTTCTATGGTCTCTCCAACTGTACGAAAAACTTAAATAGTAATTATCAAGCAAAATTTATGAAAGAAGAGCAAATTACACGACATCCAAGAATGTGAGGCAAAAAAAGAACGTATAAAAGATTCTCACCATTGTCTCCGAAAAACTGCCACCAGACTTTCCTGGGGCTCCCTTCATACTCAAAAACTCTCGAGTAAAAATATGGAAGATAATCATATCTGGATATCATGCAGTAATGGAAATAATTAACAAATAATTTTTAGAAGGATAGAGAAAGACGGACAAATATTAAGTCATGATAGAGAGTTGGACATACGTGTGAGTTTGTGCACTGAGTAATGCTTTAACGCAATGCTGTGCAGATCGACGAGCATGATCAACATGTTCAACTCGTGATATACGGTCATACATCTGTTCGGTCAAAATGTATGTCCTTTCAGAGTTGAAATTAAGGGGGACAAAAAGTGAGAGCTGCTTGATTTGACAAATATGTACCTTCAATGGAAATGCAGCTACATCTCCAATTGCAAAAATTCCTGGCATGCTTGTTCGGAACTGACCATCAACCTGAAATTCGGAAATTCTAAGTCCATAACATATATTTATATTTCAAATAAGTGTGAAATCTATGAACTCTCATCGACATTCAGAATTTGAACAGTTATGAGTTTTAATTGATAATTGTATCCTTGACATACGAAGTTCAAAATGACACACAATCTATTCGATAACTTCGCGAAGCACATTAAGTTTACATGATATAAGCACACTTTATGCATGTTCTAAATACATGTAAGCTGTGCATGGTTCAAATCTGAAAGACAAGAAAACTTGTTGACACTATTCACCTGAATTCCACCAACAGTATTATTCAACCCCACCATTTCAAAGGGACTAACAGCAGGTTTTGCACCAATACCAATAATAACCTGCGCAATGAAGGGAAAAATGAATATCTGTCTTATCAAAGCAGATTTTGCTACAGTTTCACATGTATGTTGCAAGATGTAAACCGAATCATTCTATATTAAATGAAAATTTAATGGAAGAAAAATTCTTGAACATAAGACAAAAGAATTACCGTGTCTGCATCAATGGTAGATCCATCTTCAAGTTTAACAGCAACCACATGTCCATCAGAACCAGCTTCTAAGTTTTTGATGGAGGCGCCCTAGTAGATACTCAAACAAGATAAAAGAGTTACTGCATATGGCTGAAGTTATATGCTCCAATTAGCTACAAACATGTGCATTCCTCTGAGGGAGAGACTACCTTTACAAGTTTGACACCATTCTCTTGGTATAATTGTTCATATCTCTTTGCAAGTGAAGGAGTAAACAATCTTTGCAAGAGGTGATTCTCTGGAAATATAATCTATTTTTCAATGTAAAAGAAAATTTAAGTTGTCAGAAGATTGATAATTTGTCATTAAAGAAGATGTACAATATCTGTTGGCAGCTCCAAAAGTGGATGTCTACCGTTGTATCAAGTTTCCAACCAACTGCTGCTGCAGCAACCTCCATGCCAATATAACCGCCACCAACAACAACAACCTTCTTTGCTTTCTCCTAGAATACAGATTAGGAAGTTCCATTACAACAAGATTGAGAATTATAAAGTTCTGACCCTAAACACCTATGGGGAGAATTGGTGTAATGTGCGGAAATTAAAAATACTACTCTATCTAAAACACGTTTCGGTTAGAGATCCTACAATAAGATATCAATCAACCACAAATTAAACAAATCAAATAAAGTAAAGCATCAATCACATAAAATAAAATGTAGAAAAATAAAAAGGGGCAAGCGGATTTGGTTACGAAGTGGAAAACTCGAGCGAGTAAAAAACCACTCCGGGTATAGGCTACCACCCAAATCCATTATGAGAGAAACTTACAGAGATGGTGAAAAGACCTAAAGCAACAATTTTGCCGACTCTATTCCCACAACTGTAATTACCCAAGGAACTCCCCAAGCCTGCACCAAGCAACTTTCTTCAAACCATTTGAAGTCTCAGTGAATTGAATCTGCTACGCTACGCCACAGAGCTTCGAATGACAATCTCAACCTTCAAACTCAAAAGGCTTAGAATATTGGTCAGGTTGTATATGAAGGGTAGATGGTGATGAAACAAGAAAATCACTCACAAGGAAGAAGACATGAAAGAAGATTGAATCTACAAGGGTGAGAGATCTTCATAAGATTGGAAAACTCAAAGCTTGAGTGTTTAAGTTAATGTTTTCCAACACTTGTAAAGAAGGTGTGTGATTGCTTTTATAGGAAGGGTTTTCTAAAAGGAAAAACGGCTTAAAAAACGCATCAGGAAAACAAAAGTTGCGAACACCAAAAGAACGCGCCACGAACGAGAATGATTTTGCAAACGGAGTTCGAAAGAAAACACGAACGCTTCTCGAACGTGAAGCCTCTGGAAAGGTTCGTTCGAACGGAATGAGAACGTGTCTCGAACGATTGATCTCTGGAAGCTGTCGTTTGAACGATATGAAGAACGCGCCTCAAATGGGTGGCCACTGTAAGCTTTCGTTCAAACGAATATAACAACGTGCCACTAACGAAATGAGTTCGAACAAACACACGAACGTGCCATTAATGACAGGCGTTCGAACGAATAAACAAACGTGCCACAAACGTTGCTTTGATAAAATCATCTGCCAAGTCAGCAACACACCCAAGCACTTCAAGACTCAATACAACTCAATGTAACACAGTTTGTTACGGAATTTGCCAACACGAAAACCCAACAAACTCCCCCTTTAGGCGTCAGACTGTGTCCTCTGGTGCCACTCAAGTCCCTTTGTACATGATACACTGCTCCCTCTCTTGAAGCCGATTGGGCGTCAGACTGTATCCTCTGGTGCCGCTCATCTTTCATAGCATGCTCGTGAGACTGGTTCCTCTCAGGCTGCCGACCCAGTTTCCATTCCTCCTGCTGCACCTCCTGACTCAGCTGTTGCCTCCTCTTCCGCTAGTGTACCCCCTGATTTCTTTCAACGGATGTTAGAGACCCAAGCGTCCATCCTGACTTAGCTCTAACTACATACATAAAGTTTATCTAAGATCCGCACTTCTTGTTGACATATTGCCATAAAGCTGCATTAAAAGTTATGTTTGAATAAAGTTGTTGAGATATTGAAGACCAAGTCTATAGGATTTTGTTCTTATCTTGATTTTGTTAGCTTGATTTTAGGAGTTGTTGCCTTGTATTCAGCAACTGTTTCAATTTCTGTTATACCAAAACTCTATTTAAAGAGTGTTATGCAATGAATAAAATATATCTTTCCCTGCAATTTAACAACAAATTGGTATCATGAGCCTTTTTTTCTTAAGGGATCTGTGAGTTGAGTAAAAAAAAAAAAAATACAATTCCTAAACACTTATCACCCATCTCTTCACAAAACACTTATCACCCATCTCTTCACAAACACAAAATTCTATAACCAACCAAAATGAATTCAGAAGCTACATTCACTGCAATTGCGCCTCCAGTATTTGATGGAACAAATTATCAAATGTGGGCTGTTAGAATGGAAGCCTATCTTGACGCCAATGATTTGTGGGAAGCTGTCGAACAAGTATATGAAGTTCCACTTCTGCCAGACAATCCAACTCTTGCACAAATCAAAAATCAAAAGGAGAGAAAGCAAAGAAAATCAAGGGCAAGAGCTACCTTATTTGCAGCTGTCTCACCCACCATTTTTACCAGAATAATGGCATTTAAAACAGCCAAGGAAATTTGGGATTTTTTGAAGCAAGAATATGATGGAGATGAAAGGGTCAAAGGGATGCAAGTGCTGAATTTGATCCGAGAGTTCGAGATGCAAAAGATGAAAGAATCAGAGACAATCAAAGAGTATTCTGACAGACTTCTTGGCATTGTCAACCAAGTAAAACTTCTTGGTACTGATTTTTCTGATTCTAGAATAGTTCAAAAGATCCTAGTAACAATACCTGAAAAGTTTGAGGCTGCAATTTCATCTTTGGAAAACTCTAAAGATCTGTCAAGCATTACCTTGGCAGAAGTTTTGAATGCACTGCAGGCACAAGAACAAAGGAGACTAATGAGACAAGAGGAAACTGTGCATGGAGCTTTTCATGCAAAAGCGCAAAACTCTGGAGAAGGCAAAAACAAGAAATATAATAAAATGAAGTACAACAAGAAATCAGAAAACCTCAACAAGTCAGAGACCAACAAAGATGAGACTTATCCACCTTGCCCACATTGCAAGAAAACAAATCATCCTCAAAGAAAGTGTTGGTGGAGACCTGACATCAAATGCAGGAAATGTGGACAAACTGGACACATGGAAAGAATATGCAAATCCCAACAGCATGAAGTGAAGGCAAATGCTGTGGCAGAGAAAGATCAAGAGGAGCAGTTATTTGTTGCAACATGTTTTGCAACAAGCAACAACTCAAGTGACTCCTGGCTGATAGACAGTGGCTGCACACACCATATGACAAATGATCAGAGGCTTTTTAAGGAGCTGGACAGAACTATAATTTCCAAAGTTAAAATTGGAAATGGTGAATACATTTCAGTTAAAGGCAAAGGAACTGTGGCCATAGAAAGCTTGTCAGGTTTGAAATATATTTCTGATGTTCTATATGTACCTGAGATTGATCAAAACTTACTCAGTGTTGGGCAGCTTGTTGAAAAAGGCTTCAAAGTTACATTTGAAGACAAATGGTGTATGATCACTTATGAGAATGGCAGAAAAGTATTCAAGATAAAAATGAGAGCAAAAAGTTTTGCTCTAAATCTGATGGAGGAGCAAATAGCTTTTACGACTAATGCAGGCAATGAAGAATTATGGCACAGAAGGCTCGGGCATTTTCATCATCCTGGACTTCTATACATGCAAAGAAACAATCTAGTGAAAGGTGTTCCATGGCTAGATAATAAGTTGACAGATTGTGTGTCTTGTCAATATGGAAAACAAGTTAGAAAACCTTTTCCTCAAACTGCATGGAGAGCATCACACAAACTTCAACTTGTGCACACAGATGTTGGTGGTCCTCAAAGAACTGCTTCACTAAAAGGTAGCATATACTATATAGCCTTTATTGATGACTACACCAGATTCTGTTGGATTTATTTTCTTAAATTCAAATCAGAAGTTGCTAATGTGTTCTGGAAATATAAAACATTGGTGGAGAATCAAAGTGGCTGCAAGATACAGATTATAAGATCTGATAATGGGAAAGAATACACTTGTAGAAGCTTTCAACAGTTCTGTGATGAAGCTGGTATTGAGCATCAGCTTACAACACCATACACACCACAACAGAATGGAGTAAGTGAAAGAAAAAACAGGAGCATCATGGAGATGACTAGATGTATGTTGCACGAAAAAGAGCTGCCAAAGAAACTGTGGGCAGAGGCTGCAAACACAACAGTGTTTTTACTAAACAGATTGCCTACCAGAGTTCTACATAAAAGAACTCCATTTGAAGCATGGTTTGGATACAAACCAAATCTGCAACATTTAAAAAATTTTTGGTTGTCTTTGTTTCACTTATGTGCCTCAGGTTAAAAGAGATAAGCTGGATAAGAAGGCAGAACCTGGAGTATTTATTGGATATAGCAACCTGTCCAAAGCTTACAGAATTTTTCAACCACAAAATGGAAAAATTATTGTAAGCAGAGATGTTAAATTTATGGAGGATAAACAATGGAAATGGGAGGAACTAGAAAAGGAGCAGAAATTAGAAGCTTTGCAAAATACTAATGACAACATAGATGATGAACCAGTCAGAGGTACACGGCCTTTATCTGATATTTATGAAAGGTGCAACATTGCTGTTTTTGAACCTGCAGAATTCAAGGAGGCAGAGAAGGATGATAAATGGATTGAAGCAATGAAAGATGAGCTTAAAATGATTGAGAAGAATGACACCTGGGAGTTGGTAAACAAGCCTCAGAACAAGAAATCAATAGGTGTCAAATGGGTCTATAGAACCAAGCTCAATGCAGATGGTTCTATAAACAAATATAAGGCCAGATTAGTGGTGAAGGGTTATGCTCAAGTGTTTGGAGTAGACTTTTCAGAAACTTTTGCCCCTGTAGCAAGGCTTGATACAATCAGAATGCTGCTTGCCTTGTCAGCACAAAAAGGTTGGAAAGTGTATCAGTTAGATGTCAAGTCCGCATTTCTAAATGGCTATCTGCAAGAGGAGATTTATGTGGATCAACCTGAGGGTTTTCAAGTGAAAGGACAAGAGGAGAAGGTTTACTTATTAAAAAATGCATTATACGGTCTCAAACAGGCTCCCAGAGCTTGGTATAGCAGGATTGATGAACATTTAGAAAGTCTTGGTTTTGTTAAAAGTCCAAGTGAGGTCACTTTGTATATAAAAGAAACAGATGCTAACATGATTCTAGTTTTTGTTTATGTTGATGATTTACTTGTAACAGGCAGCAATGAGAAGTTGATGCAAGAATTTAAGACTGAAATGTTCAAAGTCTTTGAGATGACAGATCTTGGGTTGATGTCCTATTTTTTGGGAATGGAAGTGAAGCAGAATCATGATGGAGTCTTCATATGTCAAAAGAAATATGCCAAGGAAATACTTAAAAAGTTTCATATGGAAGATTGCAAGAGTGTAAACACACCAATGAATCAGAAGGAGAAGTTCACAAAGAATGATGGAGCAGACAAGGTTGATGAAGGACTCTACAGAAGCTTGATTGGTTGTTTAATGTATCTTACAGCTACTAGACCTGACATCATGTTTGCTGTAAGTTTACTTTCAAGATTCATGCACTGTTGCAGTGAAATACATTTTCAGGCTGCAAAGAGAGTCATAAGATACATCATAGGGACAACAAACTATGGCATCAAATTCAGTTACCATAAGAATTTTATATTTCATGGATTTTCCGATAGTGACTGGGCAGGTTCTGTTGATGACATGAGGAGCACTACTGGTTTCTGTTTCAGTTTTGGATCAGGAATGTTCTCATGGAGTTCAAAGAAACAGAATATTGTAGCTCAAAGCACAGCAGAAGCCGAGTATGTAGCAGCTACTGCTGCTGTGAATCAAGCAATCTGGATTAGAAAGTTGCTTGTAGACTTACACATGAAGCAAGATAAGCCTACACAAATTCACACAGACAACCAAGCTGCTATCTCAATGGCAAATAATCCTGTTTTTCATGGGACAACGAAGCACTTCAACATTAAGTTGTATTACTTAAGAGAAATGCAGAAAGAAGGGGAGGTTAAATTACTTTATTGCAGAACTGAGGATCAAGTGGCAGATATATTTACCAAAGCCTTGTCAAAAAATAAATTTGAAGTGTTAAGAATCAAATTAGGTCTCTGCAGCTATTAAAGCAAGGAGGAGTGTTGACATATTGCCATAAAGCTGCATTAAAAGTTATGTTTGAATAAAGTTGTTGAGATATTGAAGACCAAGTCTATAGGATTTTGTTCTTATCTTGATTTTGTTAGCTTGATTTTAGGAGTTGTTGCCTTGTATTCAGCAACTGTTTCAATTTCTGTTATACCAAAACTCTATTTAAAGAGTGTTATGCAATGAATAAAATATATCTTTCCCTGCAATTTAACTACACTTCTGTCCGCCGTTTGGAGTCTCGGGTTGATGGGCTATATGAGGATGCTCCTCGTGACTCCGACGACGAGAGTCTTTCTGACGGTTCGAAGTCTGTTTCGTAGCCTCGCTTCGGTCTTCTCTATTATTGTCCTCCTTTGTCATTTCGTGTCAAAAATGTGGAGATTTTTGCTTGCTTAAGGGGGTTATTAGATTTAGGGGGAGTTTGTTTGTTTAAGGGACTTGGTACTTTGTTGTATCTCAATGTGATGTACTTATCTTACTTTGAATTTGTTGTTGAGAACAGTTGTTGTGTGTTGCTTTAACGTTATGTACCTGTTCCTTATTGAATGAAACTAGTTTTGCTTTATTTTGAATACAATTGGTTAATGGTGGTTCTTGATTGCATGCATTTGGTTAATGCTTGTTCTTGTTTACTCACATATTCTTATGCTTTGAATTTTCCCTTGCTTTTCACGGGTTTTTTTTGTTTGTGTATGTTTCAGGTGGTAAAAATTCAGTTGCTTTTCTTCAGCACTTCGAGACTTAGGACTAGATTGAGTCTTATTGTAACTAGTTTGTGTCATGATGGTGGACACTGACTATTTTTGGTTTTTTAATTATTTTTTGTCCTTGTATTAGGTTGTTTTGTCACAGAATGCCAAAGGGGGAGTTTGTTGGGTTTTCGTGTTGGCTAATCTGTAACAAACTGTGTTACATTGAGTTGTATTGAGTCTTGAAGTGCCTGGGTGTGTTGCTGACATGGCATATGATTTTATCAGAGTAACGTTCGTGGCACGTTTGTTTATTCGTTCGAACGCCTGTCATTAGTGGCACGTTCGTGTGTTCGTTCGAACTCATTTCGTTAGTGGCACGTTATATTCGTTCGAACGAAAACTTACAGTGACCATCCAAGTGTCCATCCTAACTCAGCTCCAACTGCATACAGGAAGTTTATCTGAGATCCGCACTTCTGTCCGCCGTTTGGAGTCTCAGTTTGATGGGCTATATGAGGATACTCCTCCTGACTCCGACGACGAGAGTCTTTCTAACGGTTCGGAGTCTACTTCGTAGCCTCGCTTCGGTCTTCTCTGTTATTGTCCTCCTTTGTCATTTCGTGTCAAAAATGGGAGATTTTTGCTTGCTTAAGGGGTACTTTGTTGTATCTCAATATGATGTACTTATCTTACTTTGAATTTGTTGTTGAGAACATTTGATGTGTGTTGCTTTAATAGGTAAGGTTTTCTAAAAGGAAAAGCAGCTTTAAAAACGCATCAGGAAAACAAAAGTTGCGACTAGCGTTCGAACGCCAAAAGAACGCGCCACGAACGCGAAGGATTTTGCAAACGGCGTTAGAACGAAAATACAAACGCTTCTCGAACGTGAAGCCACTGGAAAGGTTCGTTCGAACGAAATGAGAACGTTCCTCGAACGATTGATCTTCGGAAGTTGTCGTTCGAACGATATGAAGAACGTGACTCGAACGGGTGGTCACTGAAAGCTTTCGTTCGATCGAATATAACAACGTGCCACTAACGAAATGAGTTCGAACGAACACACGAACGTGCCACTAACGACAGACGTTCGAACGAATACACGAACGTGCCACGAACGCTGCTCTGATAAAATCATCTGTCAAGTCAGCAACACACCCAAGCACTTCAAGACTCAACACAACTCAATGTAACACAGATTGTTACGGAATTTGCCAACACGAAAACCCAACAAAGATAAAAGTAGTCAACTGAAAAACTTTCGCCGTGCATGACATATATATAGATTTCTATGAGTAGACCCGGCTAAGGTTCCGGTTCGGAACCGGAACCGAACCGGTTGGAACCTGACGATTCTGGTTCCAACCGGTTCCGGTTCTTACCCTGACCGAACTGGTTGGAATTGCTGGAACCGAAAGGTTCCAGCGATTCCAACGGTTCCAACCGGAACCGTAAAGTTTAAATCTCAATTTTTTTAGTCAATTAATGTTTAAATCTCAATTTTTTTATTTTCAAAAAAAAAAAAAAAAAAAAAAAAAAAAAAAAAAAAAAAAAAACGGAACCGAACCGGAATTAGTACCGAACCGTGGCCACCTCTATCTATGAGATATAGTCACTATACTTTAAATTCATAGGAAATAAAGTCAATTTGCAAACAATTATTTCACAGAAGAATAATCTTGAGCACAAAATTCTATCATTAAAGCATAAATTTGAATCTCCCGAAAGATTTAAATCATGAAATCACAGTTGCATATTTAGGATTCACATTCAAAGAAGCATATATTCATTCACATATTATCACATAAACTTGAATCTTTCATTGAAATTATCACCATGATTTCTTATAATATGTTTTGCAAGTTAAAATAAACTAAAATTACCAAAGACGATATCAGCGCATCAGCATCTGCCACATCTCGAATATAGTGAACTCCAGGTAGGTTTCCTCCAATTTTATCTGGAAATCTGAAACCAAAGGGGTGTATTATCTTTAAGCCTATTAATGCTTTTACTTTATTGTGGCAAATTACAAGAAATGGTATCCATTCATAACCCAAACAATTTTTTAGTACCTTGAGGCTGTGCATCCAGTAGCAATTACAAGGGATCCATACTTAAACAGTTTTCCAGAATTTGTGGTTACAGTTTGCATTTCGATATCAATGCCCGTTACAGGATCTTCATAAAACATCTAATAGAACATGAAAATAACCTTCATAAGTAGATTTCACAAATTACTGGAAATGTTTAATTTGAATGAAAATGGAAAACTTACCAAAATGAAAACTGTCAACAAAAAGAGCAGTAGACAAATTAAGCATTAAGAAGTCTATAAATAATAGTACCTCTATTCCTTTCTCTTTGTACCACTCTGGTGTTTGTCTCTCCCCACCGGATCCAACACAAGTATGGAAACCCTATGATGAAATTCATGCCAGGATATTAGAACATCGTAGACAACATCAACGTCAAAATCTGAAGCAAGCGCGAACCTAATCATTGGAAACTTAAGATCACACATTATAACACAAACATTAATTAAGCAGAGACAGAATCAACAGGGCGGATGAATTTAGCTCTCTAACTGCACCACCTTCATGAACTAATCAGAGCAAATCTAACTACTTATAATGAAGAATCGATTAACATATCGAGTATCAAGGCATCACATTATGCCATAGAAAGTAGATAATTGAGAATTCTTACAGGTAATCGCGCTGGTTTTTTGTCAAGAGGAAACAAGTAGCCTTTTGTCAAAGCAGGTCGCTCATAAGGCGCATGAGCCTGCCACAACAATGCCAACAAAATAATCACCAAAACATTGTCAGAATTTTTTTTAAAAAAAAAAAAAATCATATAATCAAATGTCTACTAAGCTCTTAATATCAAAAATTTCATAAAAATCATCCAAAATGAAGTTAAAACGGCTAGTATATCAAATTTAGCCAAAATTCATAGCATTATAATTTCCCAATGACCCGATCAATCAATAAACCGAAAACAAATGCAATACCTCCTTTGAGACAATACAGAGTCGTCCATCGGCCATTCCATGTTCGACAAAAGTCCTCGCTGCATATCCCGCTGCATTGCCACCGCCAACGATCACAAACCTGAAAAACCGAATTTCCAAATTAACCCTATCATCCTTTACAGTGGCTGTAAATAAATTTTTTTAGAAAAAAAACTGACTCGAGATTTTCATTTGCAAAAGCTGAGGATGCGACAACGAAACTTCTCCTCTGGAAGTTTCTAGCAGAAGGCAAAGAAGAAGCATGGTGAATTCGATTGAGAGATGGAGACTGAGGGCACCAGAGAGAGAGTCCGTGCTTGATTGATAGCGAGTTTGATATGCTTGCCGCCATTTGTTTTAGTTTTCGAGCTGCAGATGATTAAACAGACAAATATTAATAGAGAAATTAGGGTTTGATGATTATTAGATAATGGGTGATGTTGTATTTGAGTGTGAAGATTTGACCTGTAGACATTGAACTTACGAGAGCTGCCTGCTTCTAGTTATATATAATGATGAAAGAAGAGTGTGAATAAATTATTAAACAAATAATGGCTCTACAAGAGAGCAAAAGGTCATGCCGTTTAAGTAATTTTGAGAGAGAGAATAAAATGAGTTTGTGAATATGTAGCCAGTGGATTGGTCAGTTATGTGACATTTCGCCATTGAAATTGAAAGCCGTTACCGACATTTTTAACTTTTAAGGCTGTGTTTGGTTGGGGGGTTTTGGAAGGGAGGGGATGGATTATTTTAAATTATATTTGTTTGGTTCAATTTTTTTAAGGGGATGGGAGCAAAATCCCTCCTAAGCCAATTTTAGCTCCTTTCCAAAAGTGGGGGGTTTTGGAGGGGAGAGAGTGAAGAATTAAAATTTTAAATACAATGACTAAATTATCCTTACTTATATATTAAAAATTCTAAATTGTCCTGATTACAAAATCACTCCTAAGCCAATTTTAACTCTCCTCCTAACTATTTTGCTGAAACCTTATTAACATTTTGCGTATTATCTGAACTTAATCATTTTAGTAATTTATGTTATAAACTTGGATATTTTGCAGTGTTTCTTTATCTATTCATCTATGTCAAAACCTAGCTACTGGTTTGAAGCTTGTTTTAATTTTATTTTTAATAACATGTATTATATATGTAGAGCTTTTAATTTTAATTTTATTATTTGTTTAATTCAAAGATAATATAAGCCTATATTATTTTAATTTTATTTATAACAAGCTATAAAGATAAAATAGTAAATTAGTTTTAAAATCTCTCTCATCCCTTCTTGAACCAAACATATATTTAATTAAAATATCTCTCATCCCCTCTCCTCCCCTTCATTAAAATCCCTCCCCTTCTCTCCCCTCCGTTGAACCAAACAGACCCTAAGGGTCATTTTTTTTCTTTTTTATAAATGTAAAAGAGTCGTGGAGCCGGAGGGAGTCTTGTATGATTCCTTAAAATATGATTCTTTAAATTAAAATGAATGTTATTTTTTGATAAATTTAAATAGGCTTCTTATTCTTAAATCATTTGTTTTTAAATATTGAGAGCCAAGTAAAAAATATGAAGTTCAATACACTATCAAATAAAACATGTTGTATCGGAATGTGTGTTTATTAAAATGAAGGTTCCATAACTAATAAGTTGGTGGCTGATTTTCGTTTCATGGACAAATCAGTAAAATTACTCATCGAATAATCTCCATTCAATTGTGAATTTGTTTGGTTTAGGGACCAAATGCAAACTTAACAAAATATGATAAAAAAACACAGACAAAACATAGAGTTTAACGTGGTTCAACGGAATTGATCCAACCTACATCCACGGGCACAAGGGAAAATAAAATTTTTATTACGTGGTCGGGTTTGACCGACCTGCACCGGCTCTTGCTTACACTTGAGCTTGTTGCTCTCTCTTTTACAAGTTATGCGTCAAATGGAATTAGCAAATATTTTACAATGAATTTCCGACCCATTTATATACTATGGCAAAACCCACTATTACACTATCCTCGTGACGTCAGTCATGTGAACTTGCCTCCGCCGTGTAAGCTCTCTTCCTCGACCACTCTACAAACAGTAGCCCTACCATCTGTCACCTCTTTAAACCATGCCTCTTTTTGCAAATACCACACACTATGACATAGTGCCAGCCTGTACTGTAACTACTCCATTGTCATAGCGTATGCTAGAAGATAAGTCGGTGACATGCTCTTGTCAAGTCGGACCTCTTTGGAATGTGCAAGTTACCATACATGGCTTACGTCATCTTGATCCTCGTATAAAATTTATAGGGAAGAGGAATAAATTGACACTGTGAATAACTTGATGTACTACCGCAATACTCCTTTCAACTCTTTTAGGATTTTGATTAAACAAACTCTGCACCCTATTAAATTCACATTTGCAGTTTTACCAAATTTTGGCTAAAACAAACTCCATTACCTGAAAATAATATAAAGAAAAATTGAGCTAGTGTACACTGTACATAACCTCCTAAGAGTGGCAGAAAAGCCCCGGTCCGGGGTAAAAAAAACTCGGGCGGGGTTTTATAATTTTGGCCCGGGCCAAAACAAAAAAAATATATATATATATATTAATAAGTTTATGACATTTTTATTTATTTGTAGCATTTAAATTATGAATTATCTTTGCATATAGTGTGAATGTATTTTGTATTTGTATGTTTTTAATTTTGATGATGTATTTATATAATATAAATTATATATTTTTTTTTTTTGGAAAAATTCAGGCACTAAATTTTTTTTAGTCGGGCTCGGGCCGGCCCGGGCCCGGCCCTTATAACCTCCTATGATTGAGGACTGAATAGTAAACAATCGGGCAGGCATGGGTGGGCTACCCATGATTTAAAATTTGATATTTAGCCCTCCAAAAAAACTAAAATTAACAAATCACCTCACAGTTCGTTGCATCATTTTACTCGAACAAAAACTATCAACAGTCATCGCTTCCTTTTATCCACAAACCCTAGCAATTGGCAAATCGTCTCCTCTGGTTCTCACCGTCTCATAGCACTCTTTATCTTCTCATTTGTCAGTCCATTGTAATAATTACATCCATTATCATTTTAATTGTATTTGCATTGTTACTTTTGTCAAACTTCTTTTGGTTTCGTTAGTTAATAAAATTTAGCAATTCTAAGAATTTAATCCTGACTCCCCACTGATAATAAGCTTATTAAGAGTCCAGTGTTTTCTCCCAGTAAAACTTCGACTCTCATATAGCAAGTTTCTTAGCTTAAGCTTATCCAGTTACAACAATGGTCAAGCTTTACATATTTGATCAGAACAACAAAATTAGCAAAATCACAAAAGCATTTGCTTTTATGACAACACATAATGAGATTCCCACAAAACACTTTTTCAAGAAAACTCAAAACCACATGAAGGCAATTACCTTTGCAATAAAAAACTTTAGGGATAAGTGTGTGTAAGTATATCATTTTTATTGTAGTAATATATGAATTAATTTATATCATACAACAGATCTCTAGGAAAAAAAATAAATTAAATAAATACCGAGCAATAAATTGCCAAAAGATGGTTTTAATTAGGGGTGTGCGCGGTTCGGTTTGGTTCGTTTTTTGCTAAAAATCGAACCAAATCATATTTTACGGTCTGATTTTTTTACCTCTCAAAACAAACCATTGTACGTGCCAAATTTTGGCCAGGGGTAAAATCGACTTTTCGTCTTAAACCCAACAGTATGCAAGGCCTAACAGTATGCAAGACCCAAAATTATTGACTCTGATTAGACCAATAACTTCAAGACAAATTCTATCTCATTATATACCAACTGCTTCCCTCTTTTTCCTAACACCAAGCATATTCCCACATGCTATGATCTTTCATCAAATACATGAGCAGGTTGTGGGACTCATGCCAACTAATGAAGTTATCTTTCTTTACCTATAAAATGGCAACACAATTCACGAAAGGAGAGGGGGAGGTCAGAGCTCTCAAACTTGAGCTCCTAAAGCTTCATATTCTCTAAACACCGGCTATCGCCCTCACGACAATCAACAGAAGTCAATGTAACTTCCAACCTTGTTCTTCTATTATTTACAGCTCATTTCATACTACTGACTTGAGCGTCGGAGTGCCCCCGGCACCCACCACACCGGTGGGTAGTCTGCTCCCGCTCACTCTACCTTGTCTTGCAGGATCGCTAATGCCCCCAACCTATAAATTCTCGATTGTGGACCTCGGCCGAAATCCAGCATCCACAACCATTAAATAATGGTTTGGTTCGGATTGAAAATTTTTTAAACCAGCGGTTTACAGATTGGTTCGGTTCAGTTTACGGATTATTATACTTAAAAAAAATTCATCCACTTAAGTGAAGACAAAAAAAAAAAAAAAAACTAGTCTAGCGAACAAATAGTATGAAGTGCTACGGTGTAAGTTGTGACTTCAGAGAACACATGCACTCAATAGAGGATTGAAAAATGAGGCACAATTAATTCTTGTATTTTTTAAAAAATTACCTCGAATAATGATGTTACTATCATTATAATTAAGAGACAAATCCAACAGCTTACTTTCAAGAATAAACCATAAAACAAAAATTTAAGAATAAAATTATTAACAAATAAATTTAAGAATAAAAGTATTAACAAATAAATTAGAATAAAAGTATTAACATACTAATAAAAATAAAACATAAAGTAAAATTAGAAGAAAAATGTAAATCTTTTTATAAAAATATATAATTTTTTAATTATAACGGTTCGGTTCGGTTTAACAGGTGCGGTTCGGTTTAGCATCTAAACCGAACCGTAAATCGTTTGGGGTGGGCCAATCCGAACCGCAAACCGAACCGTTAGAAAAAAAACCGTAAATTCGGTTCAGTTTGATTCGGTTTGCGGTTTGGTTCGGTTCGATCGGTTTTTTTGCCCACCCATAGTTTTAATGTTCTTATCTCAAAGGGAGCTAGTTATATTCAACCTCTTACTTTGTTTTCTGAATTTTCTGCATTTCAAATTAAATGGATGAAAAAATGTTACAAGAAACCAAACTCAAACAATCAGTTTAACTTGATTTCTTTTTTAAAAACATTCACACGTATCTTTCCCCGGATTGATATGTTAACAGTAGCGAAATAAAGGCAAGATACAATTGATGAAGAGAAAACTGATTCTCATTGTTTTTATTCATTAGCATATAAAATAGCTGTAGTCCCGTAGTGTTGGCGACTTGGTCGCATAAATAGATTTTGATGACGTCAACGCAAAAGAAGACTTCGACGTGAAAATACGAAGCAATACAAAAAGTGTCGAAGCATATGTGGTGAACAGCTAAAATGAGTTATAAGATGATCAAGATAATAAAAAACTAAGAGCCAAGCAATATGAAGATCAAGATAATGATTAAGAGCTAAAACTAATTGCAAGTGAGTTTATTCAAATGTTTCAAAGCTCTTAGGAATCATACATTTTGCATCACTTTCATTTAAAATGGCTTAGAATGTTAAAAGAATCATTTACATTTTATTTGCACCAAAATGAACTTATTGCACAAGTGCATCGATAAATGATCTTCCAAAAAACTAGCAAACGGTTGAATTAAACATCAAATGATATACCAATAGATATATATGTGTCTCTAGTTTGCTACGGTTCAAAAGGATCACAATTCCGATCTATAAAACTTTTGCTATAGTCGTTTTACTACAACAAGTTCATATGTGCGTTTTCTGCATACATGTCACATTAGAAAAATTCCATAAAATTTATATTAATCTTTTTGAAGCTTCAATTTTTATAGTAGATAGATCTATTTGTATAGTTTACGTAGAAATTTATGGATCTTGATTTGGAATTTTCTAGAGCAAGTTATGGCCAAAATACCGAGTGCTGTCAGTCTTGACTGGTCATCAGAAACATGCATATCGGTCTCAAAACCGGCATATCGGTCTCTGTAACCGGAATACCGGTTCCAGAGGTGCCCATGGTCAATTTTTGAGCCGTTAAACCGGAATACCGGTCCCAGAACTTTAAAACGACTATAAACGACTAGTTTTGTGCAAAATCTATAAATTCATCATTTTCCTCACTTCTAACACACATCTTGCACATATATTCATCCTATAATCATGTCAAAGCATTCTTGAGAGTTTATAACCATCTTCAAATCATTTTACACTCTCAATATTTGAAAAAACTCATTTTTCATCTTCATATTCATTAGTAGTGAGCTTATGACATTTGGATAACCAACTCACACAATCTTCTTTATCATTGTGAGTATCCAAGTGTGTTTTAAATCTTCTTTATACAAAACACTTTTGATTTGTGAAATCCCATTGTTTGGATAAAGTGTAAAGGTTGTGAGTGCGCCTAAGACCAAAACTCAAAAGTGTAAAAGGTTTGGAGTGCACCTTTGCGGAAAACTATTGGTTGCGAGTGAACCACGGAAACTCGAGATTAGTGGAAATCTTCAAGCAATGCTTGGGGGAGTGGACGTAGGCACGTTTGGCCGAACCACTATAAATCTCGGTGTCGTATTTCTCTATCCTTACGCTTTTACTTATCGCAAATTAATTTATATTTATATGTGTTGAATATAAAACTTGCATATATGTTATTAATTGAAATAAAGAAAATTAGCCTAAGTGTCAATTTGGTAATAAGAGCTAAAATCGGCAAAGATTTTATAATTCCGCATTTATAGTGATAACTCAATTCACCCCCTCTTGGGTATAGAGATTGCTTTGTCGCTATTGCTTGTAGGTAATTTCACGTAGGAGCTCTGTTTTCGTGGTGTAGCGTTCAAGATTTCATATTGAGCTCCTGTGTTCGAATTCAGGAAGTGCATTTCTTATAAGAATTTGAGATAGATATAGATTTTACCTGCTCTGTTTAAGATCGTAAAATGTGAGTTGGTGACAAAATTTTCAATGATTCCAGACAAATATTATGACCACATAAAGTCTCATAATTATTATCCTTTCCAATACAGGAAAAAAATATTATGATCACATAATATATTAATTAATTTCTCTCCTACGGGAATTTACGATCGGTATCTGAGCAAACAAGAGTTAAATAAAATAATAAATAAATAAAGAGTGATGCTAGAATGCCTGGGATGCCTTCGTTTCGTGATGTCTTTTTCAGATGAAATAAAACAAAAGAGCACGTTAATGCATTTCAGGAATTTCTACACTGCAGCTACCCCAATATCATATAGTTGGTGCAGAAGATTTTCCATTTAAATCTAACACGTCAAGAAACTCAGCCCTGCTTCTCACAATCCTATGAAACACCTCCCTTATTTGCACCTGTAAAGGCACCAAACCTTCCTCCATCCTCCGGCAAATCCCCGCCATCTCCGCCAAATTCGCCGAAACGTCCTCCGTCCGCTCATCCTCAGCCGGAAACTGAAAGCTATCAGCAAATTCAATCACAGATTGACCTAATTTGTCCAGTTTTTGCATCTCCTCAAGTAACCCAGCTGACCCTTTCTTCTCCTTCTTCTTCCACTCGTCACTAATCTTTTCATGCAACGCGATCATGCTATGTGCCCAAACAAGCTGTTTCGGCACAGGAAAATGCGTGGCCAGTCCGCTCCTCTCTTGACAAGGAATGGTAGCCACCATGGTCCACGTCACAAATACAAGAATAGTATTCATTATATAAACCAGCAAGGACAAACCTGAAGCCTCCGCCCCACGTGGCGCCACAAGATTGGCTGACATGGCGTGAATTTGCTTCGCTGCGGACCAGTTTTTCCCCACTGACCAAGACAGAGATCTTAACTGACCAGTACATTTATTGCCTGCAGCAGCAGCACCACGGCGACCAAATGACCACGTGCTCGTGTAATTGCTACCATCTTTGTCTTCACAAGCCATTGCTGTAATCAAAGAAGTCAACGCTTTCCTCGCCCGCTTAACCTGCCCGTCACCGAACGGTCTCTTTTCCAAAGCAGAGACCGCAATTTCAGCCAATTTTTGATAGTGTCTAACAGCTTCGATGCCGTTGGTGATGGCGTTACAAAGGTCTAAAGTTTTCACGGCTCTGTCGAGCATCTCTGGGATCAAACGGTCGAGAGGTGGATTCGAAATCTGAGACTGGTCACGACCCATGATTAAGATAGCCTTGAATTCGGCGTCGCAGCAGAGGAATACATCGAGGAGTTTTCGAATCCAAGCAATTGAAAGGAGAGGATCAGTAGGGGTTTCATCAGGCGGTTGTGATGGTGATGCCAACTCGGCGAAGCGATCAGCCACGTGTTTTTGGAAAAGCTCGAGGTCTTCGGGTTCATGCTCGTGGTTGCCCTCCATGGACATGACTTGGTTCCGGCGAATGCTGATTCGGCCCAGGAACGAGCCTTGATAATCTGTTGCAGGCATTTTTTTGTGTTGATTATTTTCAAGAAAGCAAAGAGGAAGAATAAGTTAGAGCTAGACAAGGGCGTTTGTTGATAAATTCTATATATAACTGGGGAAAATACGCTGTCGCGGCTTTTGGCTTGTCGTGGAGACTTGTTCTTACTTCTTATTTGTTCTGTGGAAACTGACTTGGCAACATTTAGCGTTTTATTTACCAAACTGCCCCTAATCGGTTGCCATCATTACTCGATTTGATTGATTTCCATGATAAGCCTAAGGTTACTTAGGACAATGGGTCATGGTTCGGTCTTCTGGCTATTCTGGTCTTGATATTTTCAAGGAAGATATTCTATTAGATATTTTTTTAGTGATATTTTAACGATATTTTTATTTTAAATAATTGTATATTTTAGAAAAATATTAAAATTTATAATTATTTGAAGTATAATGGTGTTAAAATATCACAATTTTAAGTAATAGGCTTTCAAACATTTACTTTCAATAATTGGTAAAAAATTCACACTGATGCATTCTCAGCCGACCAAATATTCTCCGGTGTTTTGCCTTCTAATGTCTTAGAAATTTTCCTCTTATAGGGCAGTGAACAAGGAGGGAAGAAAAATGGCAATTTCGTTATTAGCAATATAAGAAGGACCGTTACAGTCAAACTGGAACTGGGGAGGGAGTAAGCGAGTTGCTGAGTCAAAGAAGAGTGCTTATTCATCGCAGCGTTTGATGCGTTGTTCATTGCCAGATAAACAGGTATCTATGATGTCAGATGCAAAGGGGCAAATTTAGAAAAATAAATAGGAATTCTTTGATCGAGTATTCGTGATTCCCTACGACACTCACGCATGATCACACTTTTGCTCAGCCGCTTGATTTTTTTATCTTCAAACACTCTCATCCTCATCACTCATAAGCCAATAGCCAGCCGTCCACCTCATCAGTCATCAATCGTATCTCTGATGATCGATTTATGACTTCATCGTGAGCCCCTTCAATAGATTGGCCAAAGAGTCAACGTGGATTTTTATCTATAGGGGCCCTGTTGACCCACGGTTTTCTGGCCCATCATGGCTTTAAAATCTTTTTTAATTAGAGGTTAAGGATTCGAAGGCTTGTTTTAATGTAAATTTTCAATTAAAGTTTCTCTGAATTAAGCTTTTATCGATAGAGCTTATGAAGTAAAATTTTTGATAAAAATTTATAGCTGTTGTTAATGAAAATTTTTATTAAAATTTATAAAATTATTTTAATCTATAATTTTTTTAAATTGGTGTTATGAGATAAATTAAATATTATTTTGAAATAAAATAAGAATACTCTAATTGAAAAAAAAAAACATTGTAACATCTACTATCAAAAGCCTAGGTTTGAGTTTTTGATATTCGAAATAAAATAGTTTTTATTTCCAGAAAGAGACAAGCATCGGTTTATCATTTTATGGGACAATAAAGTCGTAAACCAAAAATGGGAATTAATTAACATGCGATTAGCTAATGAACCTCAGATTGGTAGTTCCATAATTGACACCGTGGCAACAAATAAAAATACGCTACATATAGTTTATTTAATTTAAGTAACCCCTTAACATTCAAGATGCTGCATGCCAAGATATATTAATGGTGCTGGCTCGATTGTTAAAATTACATACCAAGACAGATTTAGAGATGATAGTGGCTATTTTTTTGAATAATTTAGCAAACGTAAACATAAGCATTTTTGAAGGTAAGATGGAAGAATCATGAGGAATTGTAGTCAGAGCGGAAACAGAGGTAGATTCATACAAAATAATTAAGAGTTGGAAACAGTTTGTAATCCAAAGGACGTTACCCCTGGGGTATGAGAAAATCTTTGGTGCAACAGTGGTACCACGTCATCCATGCAACAAACCAATCATCATTTGCCACGCGTGCTAAAAAGTCAAAAAATAACTAAAAAATATGAAGAAAATTAAACATGTTATTTTTTAATTGGTTGGTGGTACCACGTCATCCATACCACTGTTGCACCAAAGATTTACTCCTGGGGTATTGATGCAGCCTCTGGCTTAGAGAAAAAGCTAGTTGGATTGAGGGTTATTATTAGAGACTGTGATGGAAACTTCAAAACGACAGCCATATAAATTTCAAAATTTAATGGTGATGTAGCATATGCTGAAGTTTAAACTGAAAGTTAAGGATTGCAATTAGTGGAAAGACAGGTTTGAACTCAGTGATGGTGGGATCTGATGTTCAGGGAATCATAGAGCTGGTAAATAACAGAAACGACAACATTACATAAATGACTTGGATGATAATATATATTATTGTTGCAGACGAAAGTTTCTAAAATCTTAAGTGCACCTACACCTCTATAACCTGTAATACTTGTGCTCATTTTCTAATAAATTAGCTTTGAAAAAGAATAAAACTGTTATATGGCTGGATAATATCCTAACATGTATCTATTAACAAATGTGATCTAATAATAATTACTAATTTCTTCAAAAATACAAATTAAAAATTAAAAATTTAAGTAACCCTGAAAGTTGAACCAACAGAATGAAACGAGACAGTGTCAACCCCATGGGCTTGCTTGGTTTAAGTGATCTGGTATTGAGCTGCCATTGTGTCCAGATCAGCTTCAAAGGCTAGCCTATAATCAAGCCCAAAACTTCACGGCCCATGCAAACCCAAAATAAATTTTGTAAACAAAAAAAAAAGAAAAACGAAACAAAACTCGTAGATATCAAATGGCCAAGGCTCCGGACTATTTTGATGTTTCTTTGTACAAACCTAAACATGTTGAAAAACTTTAAATTTATGTATATCAGGATTATAGCAACGAAAAATTTAAGATATATAACGAAATATTTAAGGAACCAGTTGAAGGATTATAAAAATATAGCCTCCAACAGGTATCGCCATATTTGAAAATTTGAAAATAAGTTCTCTTACAAATTACAATCACATGTATAATTATTTATTTTATATACGAAAATCCGACGTAATACTCTAATAATACAGTTATCTGTTATCATCGTGTTTCATTTGATGTTAATCGATAGTTTACAATTAAAATATTGGATCGATGTGTATCTTAGCTGAAATAATGACAAGTTAATAAATAAATAAATATTAATTAAGTTACATGTTGAAGTGTTACATATACTTATTTTGTCGTCCCTAAGGGACGTGCCTTGGTGGTGTAGGGTTTATAATCTCACATTGAGATTCTGGGTTCGAATCAAGGGAGTACGTTTTTTGTAAGAGTATGGGACAGCAGAGAATTTTACCTGCTCCGCTTAAACTCGGAATGAGTAATTTAGCGGTAGGATTTCCTACGATTAAAAAAAATAAAAATACTTATTTTGTCTCCTTACTTTTGCCTGCAGTGACTCACGTCTCTCAGTAAAATCGAAGAAGATTGTGTTTTAAAGATGATCAATTTTATAACAAATGGGTCCATGTAAGTACTAATAATAGTTTAATTGAATAAAAACTAGAGAAGTGTCCAAAAGAAGATTTAGAATTGCAAAAAAGTCACCAAAAGATATATTAATTTAATCAATAAACCAAAATGAGAAACATGGGGACTACATTTAATCATAGAATTATGGTAGAGATATTACATCCATGACTTAATAACTTAACCAACCATGCTTATTTTCATAATAATTAATAATCAGCACTTAAATTTATTTTTAATAAATGGTAGGCCCAATTGCCACTCCATTGCTCCTCCTTAAAGCTAAGTATAATCATTTTCCTTTTCAATTCCTCACAAAGGTCTTTTTTATATATGATTTGTATATTACTTTCAAAGTTTAGCTACCTAGCTTGCGATCCATCCAAGCAAATGTCACTTCCCAAAAAAAAAAAATTTCACATCGAAATTGGTGGATGATTTTAATCAATCAACAGATCACTTCGTTTTCACTCTCTATGGCTACAAATTATTCTCTTTATATATCCATTTATATAGCCGCCATACGTACGTATATTAAAACGTTTTAAACACCATATATATCAAATTTACTCAAAACAATTCTCTGCCGGCATTCAATGTATATTGCAACCGTTAGTTGATATATCATTTATTCATATTATATAATATATATTTTCCCCTTTATACACGTATAGTGGTTGTTATATCTATACATGCATTGAGCTAATGAGAATACCGTATTTTCTTGTAAATAATTATTAATGGGAGCAGTGCCGTATCCAGAAATTCCAATCAGCGGGGGCAAAATTTTTTCTTACCAAAATAATATATATTGAATTCATACATATTTTTGAAATTACAAGATGATTAATATATTTTTGAAAATTATGAAATAACCCCTAATTTCTAAACTTATAAATTAACTCAAAATTTTCATAATTATATTTTTATTCATAATTTCTAAAAATATCAATTTACCCTAAAAATTTAAGAAAAAATTTATTTTTAAAATTATGTATTTTAAGTTTATTTAATATATTATATACTAAAATCAAACCTAAGTATAAACATAGTTATTTTTATTTTTATTTTTATTTAAATGTAACGAAATCTCTATTCTTTTGCAAATGGAAAAACACATAAATGAGTGAATTTAAAATGAAAATAGTCAATTATCTATACACATACAAATTAAATATAATTATTTTAGATATGTTTAAGAAATAAGATTGATGCAAAAGTGTATGAGAATTTTTTTAACTAATTTGGGCTTGGGCCTACATATTATATTAAAAAATACAACTCAAAAAATTAATAAATAATGTATTTATGGGTGTTGTTTAATTATTTATATTTTTTAATATATATATATATATATATATATATATAATTTATAAAAAAAATAATAATAATTAGTGTGTCCAGTACTGTGGCTCCGCCACTGAATGGGAGTAAATCTCGTTTTTATGATAGCATATTCTTATAATTATATATGGTCTTCATGGTTTAGTGGTGTAGGGTTTAAAATCTGACTTATAGATCATGGGTTCGAATTTAGATGACGTGTTTTCTTATAAGAGTTTTGGACAACCGAGAGTTTTATCTGTTTTGCTTAAACCAGGGTTGTATGGTTTGAATGCGAAATTTCCAATGTTTTAAAAATATATATTTTCTAATGGGAATTGTGATAATTTCTCGATATGTTTTCGCATATGTTGTATTTTTTAAGATCTGATGACATGCATATATGAATAGTAACATATGATTAAGATTTATTTATTTATTATATTATAATATAATAACCACTAATTAACACATTATATTTCACTCAAGATCAGAGAATTCGAGTATACTTGATATACCCAGAAATAAGGCTACAATTATATAATTTAGACTCCCGACATGATGATGATTTTAAGCAGTAAGATTAATATTGTTAATGAAATGAAGAACTGTTAAATATTTATGTTGTTTAATTTTGTTATAATCAACAATGAAACTTATAATATTTGTGTTTCTCGAGGGATAAAGTTTAAGATCCTAGTGATAAAGCTTTGCAACATATAATCTGCGCATATATATTTATATATATATCACATAAAAACGATAATAGAGAAGAAAAAGTATGGGTGATGTTGAATAAGTAGATACTGTATATTAATTAACTCATGAATAAATTATGATTAATTTTTAAGGCAATTAATTAATTAAAATCCCAATTGAGTCTGAAATTTACTCTATATGGTTCCTATCAAGGATTTGATGTATCTTAACAACCAAATGGATGGAGTGACGTTACCCATGCTACGTATATAAAATTCTTCCTACCCAATTATAATAAATATTATTTCTTGTTAATTAAGCGAAGACAAATTTCAGTCAAACTAATTAAGAGTATTGTTACTCAATGTATTACCATTAATTATTATTAAATCATAAGCAACAAAACTACTTGCTCTTGTCCTTCTCACTATCTAATGATCGATGTCTAGGTATTAATGCAATTTTCACCTGAATATTATTTGAATTAATGAGTTACATAATGCAATCGTCATCAATGTCACCAAAATATATGAAAATAAAATATTTTATTAAAAAAATTGAGGTTTGTCTGTAACAGTTGGAATGAATATATTATTATTATAAGTAAGTATGAAGAAAAATCCAAATTAAGTGATTTCATTTTCGTGAGGTCTCCATATGTCCCCTAAACCGAATGATAATTTTTGGTAATTAGAATCATTCTTTCTGTAAAAAAATTAACTTGGTGTTGCATAACTACAAAGTTCTTATTGTACGTTATCGAGTCTTTTAAGAAAGGCTTCAAATAGACTCCAGAGGGCAAATACAAAATTATCAATGGACATAATGAATCTTGTCTTTTTTACACTCTTTTTCATTCATTGATTTGCATCAACTTTTAGTAATCAAATAGCTTAGCATTGCATGATTTTAAAGAATGTCAATTATGACTCCGTATATAAAAGGTTGTTGGAACTCGTTCTCGAGTAGAGTGTTTCCAAAATTTTTATATACGTAGTACATGAATTTCACCATTAATTCCCATCGCACAGACAAATATTTGTGGAGTGCTCTCAAAGCTTATATACTTAATTATTATTCTAAACCAATAATAAATTATATTCTTAGCACTCTTATTAAGTAATGAGAGAGGGTCGACATGATTGTTCGATCGGCTGTGATCATATTTTAAGAACTCGTATAGGATCCCAAAAAATTGAAGGTAACTCAGAGACGACGTAGTTAAGTGACTAATTTTTTTTGCCACATCCTTGTTGAGTAAATTTATGCACGAGTGCTCTAATAATATAGTAATAGAAGCACATATACTTAAATCATATTAAAAAATTAGTTCATGAATTAAAAGTTATCCAAACATCCAACGGGTAAGTGGATTATCTCCTTCAACATCAAGAGGTGAGTAAATATATGTGATGCGAAAAAACTTGACTGGAAAATTTCTTTGATTCTTTCGACGATATGTCATTAGTTAAAGGAATAAGGGATTGTGTTTAAAAATAAATAAATGGCTTGATACAATCAAAACTTCTTATTAGCATCTTGAATTGTTTTCCCCCTCTCTAGCTAGAGTATGCAATAGGTGCTTAATTTCTGGTTCTGGACATGCAATTGTGTTTATAAACGAACATATTAATTCCTTCAATGGTGAAAATTGACAATCAACACTGAAACCCCCCAAAAAAAAAAAATTGGATAATGAGAGTCCATTCCATTTTCTCCGGTAGGGTAAAGTGATTATTCTGAGGATAATGACGTGTCACGATGTAAGCTCTGCAAATTGAGAGATAGGTCCGGGAAACAACCGGCAAAGTCGGGGTACGTGAAAATGGAATTACGTAATACAAAGTCTACGTAGAAAATTGTTACTCTATGATAAGAATTAATTAAAGCTGATGAAATGTCATTTTAGGGTTAGATGAAATCTCATCTGGGTCCTTTAATGGACCCCATCCGGTTTTAATGTCGGCACCTCTTACCTTTTTTAAATATTGGGCGAAGAGAGAGACCTTCATTTGTTGCAAATACTATTTGTAATTAATTCTGCACAAAGAGAGAAATAAATTTAAATTTAAATTATGGGTCACCACTCTTGCTGCAATCAACAGAAGGTCAAGAGAGGCCTTTGGTCTCCTGAGGAAGATGAAAAGCTCATCAGATATATTACCACTCACGGCTATGGCTGTTGGAGTGAAGTGCCTGAAAAAGCTGGTCAGTACTGTGCTTGCTGCTCTATTTGTGCCCTTGATTTGTTAATTTAATGATATTTCTTCTAATTAAGTTAATTAATTTTTAATCATCGAATTTATTATACATGCAGGTCTTCAAAGATGTGGTAAGAGTTGTCGTTTAAGATGGATAAATTATTTGAGGCCGGATATCAGAAGAGGAAGGTTTACTCCTGAAGAGGAGAAGTTGATTATTAGCCTTCATAGTGTTGTAGGAAACAGGTTATTAATTCTAAACAAATTATTATTTTTTCTGTTTTAAGTAATTTATTAGTTTCCAAACATGAAGCTGACAATTTACTGCAATCACTCACATTCATGGAGGTACACTTCATATCCAGAAGAGTTTTCAGTAGTGTTCAAAAATTTGAGAAATAAACTAACATTGGGAAGATTGATGATTAGGGTTCAAATTTATATGGAAATTGTGTTATATATGTAATGAATTTCTTTTTGAAGGAATTAAGCTTCAATATATTAAGTTCTAAAATATGAATTTTTAAAACTTCTATTTTTCAAAATAATGGCATCAAGCAAGCAACCTCTCAGTCTCTTACTGTTATATTAATTGCTAATGAAGCAGTTATCAAGCATATTGGAGGAGGTTATGAAGGCAATATCAGAGGTTGTTAACACAGTTTTCAGTTGAAATCACACGTCTTTTGTAGTACATTCTTTATTATTCTCAGTACTTAATTTCTTAAGGCATTTTAAATAATTAATTAGTTCTTTTATCTTGATCATCACTTTCACTTGCTCCAAAGAGAAGCATAAATTCTATTAGTTTAATTTCTTTTGTTATTATAATTATTTAATTCTCTAACATGCAAGAGGGGAATTGTAGATGGGCACATATTGCAAGTCACTTGCCAGGAAGAACAGACAATGAAATAAAGAATTATTGGAATTCATGGATCAAAAAGAAGATACGAAAGCCTTCGACGGCGCCTCCTCCTCCTCCTCTGACCACTACCACCACCGCCCTTAGCAGTACTAATGAGCATTCCCAAATAAATTATGCTTCGAACCAACTAGATTTATTGAATAATCAAGATTTAACAACAACAACGACAAGACCACCAGTTCTTCATCAAGAAACCCTATTTTCTTCTTCATGCCCTTTCTTCATGTTTGATCCTACACCACTTGATGTGATTAGTGATCATAATAATAATGTAAGAGGGGATCATCATCTGTTTCAGGAATCAGCAGCAAGCTTGAATAATGAGACATGGAATACAAACCAGCATCAAGTTCAAGCAATGCTCCCTCCTTCAACTTCTTTTACAAGTGGCATTATTGATAATCATCATCATCATTATCTACCGCCATTAATAGAGAACCTGGAAACAATGGTGCCCATGGATGAAGAAGGAGATCAGATAACACTTGATTGCTTGCAGATGCAGAGGCAAGAGCTAAATGAATGGGTCGAGTCTCAACATTCAAGCTTTCTATTTTGGGATAATGTTGAAGGATCACTTGGTGGGGATGACATTGCACCTGCAGCTTCATCAAATGCAGGAGCTACACTTTCTTCTTTCCCTTCATCTCTATAATAAATTATTACTATTCCCTGACCCTTATTGTTTCTTTTCTAGGGAGAGAGCTTTAAAAAAACTTTCAGGCTTTTGAAAACCGTTTGTGCTTTTTTTTTTGGGGGCTTTTTATGACTTTTTTTTTTTGTGATTTTGATTGGTGAGATTGTGAAACGTGAGGGAATTTGACATAAAGTATATAATTAAGCAATGTTTTTTCCCCTTGGAGTTTGGGAACAGAATATGGAAAGAATAAAAGCAATATTTGCGGCAACAAGCAAAGCTTGATTCTGAGGAGAAACACATTTACTCATTTAAGTACCGTTTCTGTCTTGATGTTGAATGATAGTAATAATGGGATTTGCTCTTACACCTTTTCAAGGCTTTTAATTTATTCGAGTTAATGTAAGCATTTTGGGAAATTATGATTAGTTTCAAAGATTGCATGTGGCCGAATCATTGAGTGTGTTTTGGTGGTTAATTTCAATAAATTTTTTGATTTGTTTTGCCATTGGTGTACGGCACATCCGCATACGCATGGGCATGGCTCTTTCAATTCTTTTTTTTTTTTTTTTTTGGAAATGATGGAAATCCCGCCACCAAACCACCTATTCTGGACCGCGGCGCAGGTAAAATCACCGGCTGTCCCAGGCTCTTTCAATTCCATATAGACGAGAGAACAGAAGAACAAAATTGTTATTGATTATGACTGCTCATGTCACTCTTGAATAATGAAGAGTAATGGAAAATTATATAAATTATACACATGCGCATGCATATATACAGTTTGATGTATAATTTATTTTTATACAAGTTAAGTTCTGTAAGTAATGTTTCATTCATTGTTCTTAGAACTAATGATGATGTTTTTACTTTTCAATTCTGTAATGATTATGTTTAAGCAAAAATCATATATAGCTTACGTACCCTATAACAAACTTTGTGCAATGTACCCACCTTCTTAGTATTAATATTGGTTTGTATCTATTTCATCTTTCACTTTTATTTGTCCTATTCAATGCCCCAAATCTATTAAATTTTCGGCCATGAAACCATGAATGAAATGTACATAAAAATTAATTCAACATGCAATAGCAATTAGATATTAGAAGGTCTAATTATGTTGCTTCAAAGTATATAAGCACGAAATTGAAATCAACAAGAGAGTTTTTTTTCCTCATTCTTTCTGAAAGAGAATTGGGATTATGATAGCAGGATATGATTTATAAATTTAATGGATATAAAATTGAAGATGTGATCCCCACTTTTAATTCGTCTGATGGTACCATGGTTACACTCGAAACTAATATATGACTTAACGTCATGTTTCGACAAATTTCTCCAATTTAAATATTTTTTTCTCAACAATTATATACTTTCATGTGGTGAGATCTCCTACGAGAATAAAATCGTGCCGAATTGAATAATTCACACATATCCTCAAAATAAACATTAGGCTCATATATAAGAGGGGTTGCAAAAAAAAAAAACACATTAAAAAACAAAACACGTTCTTGATTTTTCGAGAAGTGAATGGGTGAATCCAAAAGTTTGCTTGTGCGGGCATTATCGGATTCAGATCGGATCGAACCGAATCCGAAATGCTCTGAAATGTTTGATTCGTTCGGACCAATCCGATCCGAAATCATCCTATTTCGAATCGGATTGGTTCGATCCGATTCGAATTATTTCGGATCGGATTGGTCCGATCCGATCCAAATTCGGTACACATAATCTGGTTTTGAGTTAAAAAAATCGAGCGGATCGGATTTAATTTTTTTTATTTAATATGTAACGACGTCGTTTTGCATATTAAATAAAAAAAAAATTCGAGAGAATCGGATCGGATCGGATAAAAATCCGATCCAATCCGAAATCCGTCGAACCGGACCAACTCAATTCGATCGGATGCCCACCCCTACTTGTGCCTTAGCCATAATTAATTCACTTTGTGCGAGTTGTTGATATGACAGGAGTGGGTTTTTTTTTTTACCTGAGTTGCAACGATCCAATCGAACAGCCTATATATTGATATATATATATATATATATATATATATATAATATATATATATATATATATATATATATATATATATATGCTTAGATACTGTTAATTAATCTTTCCATTTCACTAAAATTCCTAGTTGGTATGCTGTGCTTATTGGAATGATTGTATATATATTTGCTCAGATCTTTTCCTCTTTCTTAAGCAATTACTATTGATATTATTATTATTCTATCTCATACCACAAGTGCATTTTGAATATTAAACTATTCGAACTGAGTTTAAGGGGAGGTGGTAAAATCTCAAACTGTTTTAAACTCTTATAATAAATAAATGTATCATAATTAAATTCAATTCTTAAAAAGAAAAATGAGCGTGCTAAGAAACAATACATATTTATCTAAGGGTAGGAATTTAGGTTATCATTTATTTATTCGTTCAATATAATTTATTAAAAAAATGGATTCTTTTAATTAAAAAGATTGATTCGATTCGATTCATTTAATATAAGAATTTGAGCTCACCGATTCGTTATTCGTTTATGATTTATTTTATTTATTTTATAGTTATTTTTAACTAAGATTACTGTCAATTACCACATAAAAATAATATTGTCATTTTTAATAAATAATGTAAAGACTATATTCGTATTAAGATCTGTTTAATAAATTAATCGTTTTAGTTTAAAATTCTGTAAACTGTATAACGTTATTGGAGACTTAATGAGCCCAATTTCGAAATCACCTTTCAATCCATTATCCATTTTCTTAAATAGCAGGTGTGTTTACTATTTAGAAACTAAAAGGATCTATGAACAGTATCAACTTTAAATGTAAAAGCCCAATTTGGTTCCAAAACCCAAAATGAGACCTAAGAAAAATCTGTAAGAAGCAGACGTAAACAACAAAGCTGTGGTTTTGGTGTCGTTGCCGCCTCTTTTCTTAAGCATCTCCTCCTCCTCATCGCAATCATGGTAAGTCTCGCTATCCCCAAAGTATTAGCGTTTTGTTACTCGCTGTTTGGTTCCCGAGAATCCGAAATAGAAAACTATAGCGAAGAAAAATAGATCTTAGAATTTTAAAAACGTTAAGATTCTAATTTACATTTTCTGTTTATCTTTAGATCATTCCAGAGAAGAACCGTCGTGAGATCTCCAAGTACCTCTTCCAAGGTACATAAATGCATACATAAATATATTATTTTTCTTTGAATTATTATTATTATTATTTTTGTTTGTTTGATTACTTTTTGATTTTGGATTAATGTTATTATTTTGATTATCCTTTATCGTGGTGTTTGTAGAAGGTGTGTGCTATGCAGAAAAAAAAAAGACTTCAATTTGGCAAAGCACCCAGAGATTGATGTCCCGAATCTACAGGTTATCAAGTTGATGCAGAGCTAAGTCGAACGAGTACGTCCGTGAGACTTTTGCTTGGATGCATTGTTACTGGTACCTAACCAATGAAGGCATTGAGTTCCTCAGAGGTTACCTCAACCTTTCCTCTGAAATTGTCCCTGCCACGGTGAGAAACAGGCCAAGCCTGCTGGTGGCCGGCCCTTTGGTGGCCCATGGGGTGATCTCCCACGGTATAATTCATGTTCCTTTTGCTGCTTAGTTAATGTTGATTGTGTTGTTTAATCTAGTTCTGACTATGTCGTTGTGCATTCTTCACTTTCAAATTTCAGTTTAGGTTGTTTAGGATTTAGGAAATTCTTCTCTGTTGAAAACTTGAAATTTGGTGTGTTAGTTTAGTTTTGTTGCATTGGTTGTAATGTTGTTTGGGTTTTGTTGTTGATATGTACAATAGTGGCCCACCTCTCTTCGAGGGAGGAGAGCGGAGGTTTGGTGACCTGGGTGATTTTGGTGACAAGGGTGGAGCTCTTGCTGACTACCAGCCGTCTTTCAGGGTATTTCTATAGCTATTTACTGAATCATAATTTGGAGTGTTTATTTGCTTTAGCTGTTTCTTGTGAGTCATGTTGGTAATTTATTATGTTATATTTTTGTGTTAGGATTTTCTTAAATTTAAAATGGTCAAGGATGTTAGACGAGTTGTTTATAGGAAACCATCTTCTCACGGTAGATGCTAGGGAGTATCTTGATTTGGTATTTTATATGTACCCACTACACATTCCACTTTATCTTACTTGAAAATTTTTCCAGTCGTGGGATCAATTTTGTAGCATGTAATCACTATGGAAAGAAAGTCAAATACAGGATTTTATTACTATTGTTCATGATAGCTGTTACCTTCTTGCTAGGGTTTACTCATTTTGTTTACCTTCTTGCTAAGGTTTACTCATTGTTTTCTTTGGTTGCTACATTCATTGTTCATTTTGCTTATTTGCAGGGCCCTGGTGGAAGGCCTGGCTTTGGTCGTGGTGGCGGTGGTTTTGGTGCAGGGTCTGCAAACTCAAATTTACCTTGAGAGATGAATTCTCATTCTTGAGAGTTCAGGAATTTAGGTTACAAGCTGAATCAAATATGATTGCTGCACTTTTGAGTATATAGCAGTTTTTGTGTGATTGCTCTATTGTTTATGAGTGACAGTTTTGGGATTTTGTTATATATTTAATTTCGTCTGTTTTGGTTGATCAAGATTTAAGGTTAGAACTATTATCATTCTCAACCTAAATCATAATTGTTATGCCTGATACACCTTTAGCAATACTCATCTATGCCAAATTAATCATGAACAATCCAAATTAATTATTCTTTGCGCTTGATGTTGCATGCACACAAACCATTTTTAAACCAATTTAAAAAATGGGTTTTGAGTTTTGACAAGTTGAACATAAAACAAAATTAAATAGAAATTGTAGGGGAGGGCAAAGGTCGGAAATTAAGAACTGAACGGATTAAATCGAACCGAACTGATTCGGTTCAAAATCGAATTGAATCGTTTTTTTTTTTTAAAAAAATTAACCTCAAATCAATTGGTTCAGTTCACGATTTACAAACTGATCGATTCATAGGTCCAGTTCACGATTCGAATCGAACCGATCCGATCGATTTAATGCGAATATAAATAAAAAAATCGAACCGAATCGATATTTTCAGTTCGATTTGGTTCAGTTAATTTACCCACCCCACACGCTCATGTGATGTCTGCTCACTGCTGGTTACTTTGGCTTTCAACAAACTGCATCTCTATTAGAGTACCAGAAGTTTGCCTTCATTATTATAGGCTATAGCACGCAGGGTTCACATCTCATGTGTTCCTTAATTCTATTCAATAATTGGTAAATTATTTCACTCTGTGGATGCCTCGTATCGTTGACCATAAACCTGAAACTATCTCCTGCTACCTCCACGCTACTCCATCCCCCCTCCTTTTCCATCCCTTGCAACCCTCTCATTTCTGCTCTCACTTTTGCTGCCTTCTCCCATCTACCAACACTGGCATAAACATTTGATAATGTAACTCTCCAAATTATGCAATCCGGCTTCAAACTTGACAGCTGTCTTGCTGCTCTCTCAGCCGCATCAACATTTCCAAAGAGCCCACAAGCACCCAACAGAGCACCCCATACAGCCGGGCCAGGCGTTATCGGCATTTCTTCTATAAATGCTTCTGCTTCTTCAAGTCTCCCTGACCTTCCCAACAAATCCACCATGCATACAAAATGTTCCATACTTGGGTCGATGCCATCTCTATTCATGCATTTGAAAATCTCAAATCCTTCTTCAACCATTCCTGCATAGGCACATGCAGACAGAATGTTGACATACGTAATTGCATTTGGCTGGTGCAACCCTGAATTCCTCAATTTGGTGAAAACCTGAAGAGCAGAGATTCCATCTCCGTTGATTCCATAAGCAGCAATCAGAGAATTCCACGAACTTGGATCTTTGATATGCATTTCTTTGAAGACTTGCTCCGCCAACCGCAGCTCTCCCGACCTACCATACATATCAATCAGAGCATTTTGAATATAAATATCAGTGATTAAGCCTGCTCTTGTCATGTATCCATGAATTACTTGGCCCAGCTGCAGTGATGCCAAATTCGAGCAGGCCTGGATTGATGCCAACATAGTAATGAAATCGGGAGATAATGAATCCCCATTCTTACAACTGTGAATGTCTTCAAGCAGCAGTAAGGCCTGATGATGTTCACCGTTCTTCACTAGGCATGTAATCATGGAATTCCAAGAAACTATGTCTCTGTTGTTCATCCTAGAGAAGAGTTGGAAGGCAGAATCGCTTTGTCCATTTTCTGCATACACGTCAATTAAAGAATTTTCTATGACAACATGAGGACAAAACCGGTGCTTAATCAGGTAACCATGAATCTGTTTTCCTAATTTCAAGTATCTGCAGTGGCCACATCCCTGCAAAAGAGTGGCCATAGTCTCTGGACTTAGATAGCAACCTTCACCAATGAAAGAAAACCCAGAAAAGAGTTGTATCCCTTCCTTGAAATACCCATTGAGTAAATACATCTCAACAAGAGAATTCATCACAAGATCATTGCTATACCATCCCATCTTTATGACCAAACCATGAACCCATTGTATGTTCGAACATTGTTTTGTCAGTGAACATGCATGTAAAATGCTCAGAATTGTTACCTCATTTGGTAGAACCCCATTATCCTGCATCCTTACAAAAAGAATAAGAGCTTCCTCCACCATTCCATTGAAGACGTAACCTGATATAACTGAAGTCCAAGATACCACATCCCCACAACAAGACCTCGCAAGGAGATTCTCGGCATTTACTAACAACCCAGACTTTGCATATGCATCTATCAAAGAATTCCGCAAGAAACTATCCGATTGAAACCCAGTTTTTACGATATAAGAGTGAATAGATTGAGCCAGCTTTGAATCAACTTTCTTTGTCGAGGCCTTTAGAAGAGCAGCAAGAGTAAACTCATTAGGGGACAAATTTTCTAGCATCTGCGAGAAAATGAATATTGCTTTTTCAGCCTCTCCATTCTTGCTGTAACAGGATATCATTGATGTCCAGGATACTACCGTTCTTTCAGACATATTATCAAACAGCCTTGCAGCATCCTCAATAGACCCGCATTTGGTGTACATATTCAGAAGAGAGTTATTAACAAATATATTGTTGTTGAGCTCAGATTTCAGAATTAGGCCGTGAATGGAAGAACCAAGGTCTAGGTTTCTTGATGCAATGCACGAAGTTAAGGCATTCACGGCAGATACTGAATCGCCCACTATATTGTCCCGAGTCCGTACCTGAACCTGGGAAATATTGTTCAGGGGCTCCGTGAATGGAACGTGCATGCGAGGAAAAGGCGATGATATAGCGGGAACAATCGGTAGAGTAACCATCTGAGAACCTAACTGATGGCTGGCAGTATCATTTATTAAGGCCTAGCTATAATTAATTCAATGTCGAACGAAACAAAAGCCTTTATTATGTTAATGCTGAGAAGCACCCACGCAGTGGATATAAGTAAAAACCATTTGGCTGAGTAGTATCATTTTTATTATTTCTAATTGTAACTATAGTTGTTACATCATCACACAGGATAAAGAAAAACAAAAAACAAACCCAACAAACAACACCATAGATAAGAAAAGTTAAAACAAAAACTAAACTAAACGCCAAAAGATATTTAACATTCCAGAATGACACAACCATTGCTGACCATTTGCCGCTTCTGTGTTATTTTTTTATATGCTGGTAAGTAATTGTGTTCTTCTCTTCCTCCTCAGTCGACTTCAATGCTCAGACCCAACTTGAGCATCCTGTGAATCCTCTGTTGGGATCATCTAGACTGAAAACAGAGGTCAAGAGAGCAGTCTCGTAGAGCAGAAGGACAAGATCCTTCATTGATTTGTCATTCTTATCGACCTCAGCCCTCTTCCTAAGCTCCTCCATTATGCTATTGTCGGGATTGATTTCCATTGTCTTCTTGCTTGACATGAATGCACTCATGCTGCTCTCTCAATGCCTGGCCTTCCATAATCCTCTCCATGTTAGCTGTCCAGCCGTACTCACCAGTGACCAAACAGAAAGGAGAGTCCACAATTCTGTCAGATACAACAACCTTCTCCACCTTGTCTTCAGGAATTTCCTTGATTGTCTTGAATAGGTTCTCAAAAGACTTTTTTCTTTTCCTCCCTTTTCTTCTTCTCTTCCTCATCGTCTTCATCAAGCTTTAGCCCTTCCTTAGTGGCTGAGACCAGCTTCTTCCCATCATACTCTTTCAACTAACCTACAGCATATTCATCAATAGCATCCACCATCAAAAGCACTTCGTAGCCCTTCTTCTTGAGCCTCTCGAGGAATGGCGAGTTCTCAATAGCCTTCTTGCTCTCACCACTGATGTAGTAGATATCCTTTTGGCCCTCCTTCATCCTTGTAACATAGTCCTTCAAACTGGTCATCTCATCAACCGCTCTTTGTTGAGTAGTACCTGAGCAAGTCAGCAAGTTTGCCTCCGTTCCGATGTTCTTGGCGTAGTCTTCTTTGTTCTCAGCTATCTCATTGAACATTTCAATGCACTTCTTAACCAAGTTCTTCCTGATGACCTTGAGAATCTTGTTCTGTTGAAGAATTTCTCGGGAAATGTTAAAGTGGGAGACCATCCAAGTCCACAACACCCTTGACGAAACCAAGGTACTCAGGAATCAGCTCTTCACAGTTGTCCATGATAAACACCCTCCTCACATAGAGCTTGATATTGTTCATCTTCTTCCTTGTATCGAAGAGATCAAATGGGGATCTTTTTGGAACAAAAAGAATGGTCTTAAACTCGATCTGCCCTTCAACAGATAAGTGTTTCACAGCAAGGTGATCCTCCCAGTCATTGGCGAGGCTCTTATAGAAAGAGGCACACTCTTCCTGGTGATCTCCTCTGGTTTCCGCAGCCAAATGGGTTTCTGTTTGTTGATGAGTTGCCACTCATGAGTCATGAGTCACCTCCTTAATCTTCTTCACCTTCCTCTTCCTTCTTGGTTTCCTCATCCTCATCATCACTCACTTCTTTCTCAGTAGTTTTCTCAGTCCAGAGATAGATAGGATAGCTAATAAACTCAGAGTGCTTCTTCACTATAGTAACGATTAAAATACTTCCAATTAATTCAAAACCACCTCACACATTCCAGGGTAACATTTAAACAAAATAATAATAATAAATCCTTGGATTAAATAATGAATTATTCACGTTTTTTTTTTACTATGATTACAATCTCAAAAAACACCCTTATTAATATTATATAATAGTAGTTTTTTTTTTTTTTTTTTTTTGGAAACGATGGAAACCCCGCCACCAAACCACCCATTCTGGGCCGCGGCGCAGGTAAAACCACCGGCTGTCCCATGCTCTTACAAGAAGTGCACTCCTGGATTCGAACCCAGAACCTCAAGGTGAGATCCTGACCCTACACCACCAAGCCACACCCCTTGGGGACATATAAATAGTAGATGTTACGTAACTCAAATCCTACAATTTCAATGTACAAATAATTTTATATGGAGGACTTTCTCTGTGTGCTCAATTTTAGAATGAAATCAGCAACAATTTATTAACCCAACATTTGAAATTTCATTAATTGTTACTATCGAGCTTGACATTCAGATTAAAGCCAAAGACATAAACACAATTGAATGACCACATCCTACAATGATTATGTAAAAAAAAATAGAGTAGGGGCATAGTAGTCACTTCAAATTATTCATACATGATCCTCCTCCAGGAAGAGGGTGATTCCCTAGTAACAGTGAAAGACCCACCAGCCTGTGATTCCCAGACATATTGCTCATCATCATCGTGTTAAGTTGTCACAATAACCTTCTCAGCCACCAAATAAGAAGAGTAAGAACCAACACCAAACTGCCCAATCATGCTGACATCAGCACCCGCTTGCAATTGTTCCCAAGTTATTCACCAAATCTAATAACACCTAACGAATAGATTATTATTATTATTATTATACCAGCCATGAGTGTGTGTGTGTGTATACGTACATCAGATGGGTTGCTGATGAGTTGCTGTAGAAAGTATTAATGATCAAGCTTAAAAGCTGATTAATCTCAGCCTGGAAAGCGAAGGTCTCAGTTTCTCCCATGTGTACGTTAGCCATTGATTCCAAAACTTATAAACAAGAGTTGAAGCTGATTAATTAACTGATTGTTTTAGGAATGAGGATGATACGAGTTTTTGAAGGGAGCTTTTGTAATGAATCCAGTAGCTTCCAATTGTCCAGCTGCCATTGAAAGGTATTGCTACCAACTGCAGGTCACCATTGTAGACTAATGAAGATAGCTCCAAGCCAACTTTAGGTGCTAAGTTGAAAATAAGGCTAACAAACAAAGTAAAGCCATGAATCAAGGAGTGAAAGGTGGGTGAACAGTAACCACACATTGACTATAAATTCAGTCTTCCAGTGAGCTTGTAATTCATCCCAAAAAGTTGTAAACATAGAGAGAGTGAGAGTTTTTTTTGTTTAAAGTTTCATGTGTAAACTTTGTATTTATTCTTGTGAGTAATAGAATTTAATTCGGTTTTTCCTCAAATCTTCTCTAAAGTGATAAGAGAATCACAACAAGTGGTATCATGAGATTTGGTTCTACTTTGGGGTCAAAACCGAAGAACGGAGCTTGGTTTGGAAAATTCGAGTTCCGGAAAAGTTGTCAAAAATTATTTTCGAGCATACCATCAGATAGCTCTCGTCGAGACGAGTTCGGTGGTATTTTCGGGCGATCAAACGGACATCCGAGGAGACCGCACGCTCCGCCACTCTCCGGGACACGCACGTCTGGAGGAAGAAGACGACCACGTGGCGCCACGTCATCGCCACGCAAGCTGCCACGTCAGCTATACAGCCACGTCATCCGCCATGTCATCGCCTCGTGTCTGCCAAGTAATCAAGCTGGTCCCACATCTGCCACGTCATCACTGCCACGTCAGCTGTCACGTCAGCTGTCTGGTAAATTTCATTTAGCCCCCTGAAGTTTTGAAATTTACAGTTTTGCCCCATAACGTTTAGAAATTTACAAATCAACCCATGTGTCGGATTTAGACCAAAAAAGTGTCTGTTCTACCATTTTCGACCGTTCCGGACGCACCGGTGACCTCGAATTTGTGAAATTCAGCTCCGATTTTAGTGTATTTTTATTTTAAACTTGAAAACTTAAAATGGAAATGGAAGATTCCCATTCTGGTGCAATGATTAAACTGGCTGCAACTAATTACTCCCTCTTGAGACCTCGGATGATAGATTTTTTACATTGCAAAGATCTGTTTGATGTCATCGAGATGAAGGGAATGAAACCAGAGTCTGTTAAGGAGTATGACTAGAATAAACTCAACAACAGAATTTTGGGTCAGATTAGGCAGTGGATCGGTCACAATGTCTTCCACCACGTAGCACAGGACACAAATGCTTATGAAATGTGGAGGAAATTGGAAGACATGTTCCAGGCCAAAACAACTCGGAATAAGACCTTAATCATGAGGCGTTTGGTGAACCTGAAGCTACGAAGTGGAATTTCCGTTGCAGAACACACCAACGAGTTCCAAAGCCTGGTGAACTAGTTGTCTGCAGTAGACATGCAACTGGCAGACAAAGTTCAAGCCCTCTTGCTACTCAGTTCTCTTCCTGATAGCTGGGAGACTCTGGTGGTTACTTTCAGCAACCCAGCTCCATGAGGCAAACTTACCATGCCTATGGTAAATGATGCCCTGTCAAATGAAGAAGCCAGAAGAAAAGACGTGGGCTCAGATCAAACAGAAGCCCTTATCTCGGAGCAACGAGGAATACAACAAAAGAAACATCAAGGTGGGAGGAGAGGCAGAGGCAAAAGCAGAGGGAAATCTAAGGACGGGAAAAAGACATACAAATGCTTCCACTGTGGCATTGAAGGCCACTTGAAGAAAAATTGCCGAAAACTGCAACGAGAGTAGGGACAAGGCAATAACCAGCCGAAGAAGAATGACGCAGAGACACTAGTAGTTACTACGGTAGATGTAGCTATATGCTCCGGCCATGAAGAAGCATGCATTCACACCGTAACTCAGGATGTCGAGTGGGTGGTAGATACTGCATCGTCCTACCACGTCACTCCTCACATGGATTTCTTCACAATATACAAAGCATGAGACTTTGGAGCAGTGAAGATGGGGAATACCAGTTCTTCTCAGATTGTGGGAATTGGCGAAATATAATTGCAGACAAATGCAGGGTATAAAATAACCCTGAAGGATGTCAGACATGTTCCAGAACTTCGGCTCAACTTACTCTCGGGGGTAGCCCTTGACAAACAGGGCTATGCTAGCCACTTCAGCAATGACACTTGGAGGATGATAAAAGGTGTCATGGTCATCGCCCGATGACATGTCTGTGGAACCTTATACAAGACTCATGTGAAGATTTGTGCAGAAACCCTCAATATAGCTGAACGAGAGGCTTCTCAGAATCTGTGGCACCAGAGACTCGGTCGCATGAGTGAAAGAGGGTTGTCTACCTTGACAAAGAAGGATCTAATCTTTGTCTCCAAAAATGATGCTCTGGACCCTTGCAATCACTGTCTCTTTGGTAAGCAACACGAAGTCTCTTTTAATTTCTCTTCTACAAAGAAATCAGAGTTACTCAGTCTGGTGTACTCTGATGTATGTGGTCCCTTAGAGGTAAATTCACTAGGTGGTAATAAATATTTTTGACTTTCATTAACGATGCTTCTCGGAAAGTATGGGTGTATTTTCTGAAATCAAAGGATCAGGTCCTGGACTATTTCAAACTGTTCCATGCCATTGTCGAGCGTGAAACAGGGAAGAAACTGAAGTGTCTTCGCATAGATAATTGAGGTGAATACACTTCTAGGGAGTTCGATGCTTACTGCAGAAGCCACGACATTCGACACGAGAGGACTATTCCACGCACCCCACAACACAATGGTGTCGCTGAAAGGATGAACTGCACCATTATGGAGAAAGTCAGAAGCATGATCAGCATGGCTAAGCTGCCAAAGACATTCTGGGGAGAAGCTGTTCGTGCCGTCTGCTACCTGATCAACATATCGCCATCTGTACCGTTGAATTTCGAGATTCTGGAGAAAGTATGGTCTGGTAAGAATCCCTCATATTCTCACCTCAGAATATTCGGATGTTTAGCATTTGCACATGTATCCAATGAGCTCAGACAGAAGCACGATGCAAGGACTACTCCATGCATCTTCATAAGCTATGGAGACGAGGAATTTGGATACATGCTATGGGACCTGAAGGAAAGGAAGGTCATCAGAAGCATATATGTAGTGTTTCTTAAAGACCAGACAATAGAAGACATTGAAATGCCTAAGATGCCTTCTAAAACCAGTGCTGACAATACCGATGCAAATCCATATACAACATCAGCACCAACACCAGTGGCCACAGATGATGATGGGGTGCAAGACATGTCAGAAGCAGGGGGAGCTGCAGCCTGCTCCATCAGAGGCTTCGGGATAATCCACAGATCCGTATGACAACAGACAGCCAGAATCTCCAGTACGAAGATATGAGAGAGGACGGATTCCATCAGCCGGATACTCAGGATCAGAATACATTCTGCTTACTGACGAGGGGGAGCCAGAAACCTTCAATGAAGCGGTATCTCATAAAGACAAAGATAAATGGCTGCACGTAATGCAGGATGAGATGAAATCTCTGCAGAAATACAACACTTATGAGATAGTCAAGCTCCCACATGGAATGAAGGCACTGAAGAACAAATGGGTGTTCAAGCTCAAGAAAGATGGCAGCGGAAAAGTGGTGAAACACAAAGCTCGGCTAGTAGTCAAAGGATTCCTACAGAAAAATGGAATTGACTTTGATGAGATCTTTTCACCAGTGGTAAAAATGGCTTCAATCCGAGTCATTCTAGGATTGGTCGCTAGATTGAACTTGGAGCTTGAACGGATGGATGTCAAAACAACATTTCTTCATGGTGATTTGAATGAAGAAATCTACATGGAGCAGCCAGAAGGATTCAAGGTTTCAGGAAAAGAAAACCTTGTTTGCAAGATGAAAAAGAGCTTGTACGGGCTCAAGCAAGCACCGAGGTAGTGGTACAAGAAGTTCAACTCATTCATAGTGGGTCAAGGCTACAAAAGAACTGCAACATATCAGTGTGTATACATTCAGAGGTTTCCAGATGGAAATTTCGTTGCTCTTCTACTGTATGTAGATGACATGTTGATTGTTGGACAAGAAGCAGCGAAGATCAGCCAGCTGAAGAAGTAACTCTCCAAGGCTTTCGACATGAAAGACTTAGGACCAGCTCAACAGATTTTGGGAATGGAGATTGTTCGTGACAGACAGAACAAGAAGTTATGGCTTTCACAAGAGAGGTATATTGAACGGATAATCATGAGGTTCGATATACAGAAAGCCAAACCAGTCAGCGTTCCGCTAGCGCACCATTTCAAACTGAGCAAGAGTTCGTGTCCCTCATCCAAGAAAGAGATAGAGGAGATGTCATCGATACCATATTCTTCAGCTGTTGGAAGCCTAATGTATGCAATGGTATGTACCAGGCCAGATATTGCACACGCAGTGGGTGTAGTGAGCCATTTTCTCTCTAACCCTGGAAAGCAACACTGGGAGGCAGTCAAATGGATTCTCATGTACCTCAAGGGTACAACGAAGTTTCGTCTGTGTTACGGGGGAGCTGATCCGATCTTGAAAGGCTATACAGATTCAGATATGACAGGAGATCTTGATGGTAGGAAATCTACATCAGGATTCATCTACACTTTTGCAGGGGGAGCTGTGTCATGGCAGTCAAGATTGCAGAGGTGTATTGCATTATCCACAATAGAGGCTGAGTACATTGCTATAGCTGAGGCAGGAAAAGAAATGATGTGGTTAAATCGGTTTCTCCAAGAGTTAGGGATCAAGTAAACAGATTACAAGATACATTGTGACACTCAGAGTGCTCTGGACTTG
>SKCR01024021.1:0-149842 GCA_019454045.1 Zanthoxylum bungeanum | reverse complement strand
GGTGGATCCACAAGTTCATCATATAGAGGAGCACCGGGAACCAGTTCAGCAGGAAGAGACAATGAACTATGTCAATAATTTCAACAGACAGGGGACGGGAATAATCCATATTCCAACACTACAACCCTGGGTGGAGAAATCATCCCAATTTTTCATGGAGCAACAGTTCAGGGCAAAAGAACACCCCCCACCTGGATTCCAGCAACAGAACTATCCACCACCTGGATTCCACCAGCAGAACAAAGGCCAGGAGCATGAAAAAAGAACCAGAAATGAAAGAATGGTTTGCAGAGATGTTCAAAAAGCAAAAAGCAAAATACGATGCTATGTTTCAGCTCAAACAACATTCAATCAAAGCCAATCAGCTTCTATTAAAGCACTGGAGAATCAAATTGGACAACTGGCCAATGCTCAGAGTTACAGACCGCTAGGTACCATTCCTAGCAACACAGAGCCAAATCCAAGGAACATGGGGAATGAGCAATGTCATGCCATCATGTTTAAAAAGTGGTACTGAACTCAAACAAAGATGTTGGAGCCAAAACAGCTGTTGAGGAAGTTCCAAAAGAAACAAAGCAACAGATGGAGGAAAAAAAAGAGCATGGAAAAAGAAACAGATCATTCCACCTCCACCTTTTCCTCAACGTCTTCAGAAGAACAAATTGGACAAGCAGTTTCTCGGTTCCTGGAAATCTTCAAAAGCTGCATATCAACATTCCATTAACAGAAGCGTTGGAACAAATGCCCACATATTCCAAATTCATGAAAGATATTCTTTCACGAAAAATGAGATTGGGAGATTACGAGACAGTAGCATTAACAGAAGAATGCAGCGCTATCATTCAGGGAAACTTCCCCCAAAGTTGAAAGATCCTGGCAGTTTCACTGTTCCTTGCGTCTAGGAGAACATGACTTTGGTAACGCTTTGTGTGATTTAGGTGCAAGTGTTAACTTGATGCCTTTTTCTATTTTCAGGGAAATTACAGATTGGAGAAACACTGCCAACATCAGTCTCACTGCAACTTGCCTGATAGAACGCTTGTATTTCCAAGAGGCGTAGTTGAGGATGTGCTGGTCAAGTTGACAAATTCATTTTCCCAGCAGATTTTATTGTCCTTGATATGGAGGAAGACGCAGACGTGCCAATCATCCTTGGAAGACCATTCTTGGCTACAGGTCGAACCATTATTGAGTACAAAAAGGAGAATTACCATGATGGTACCTGACCAAGAAGAACATTCAATGTTTTCAAGGCCATGAATTTCCCAGATGATGAAAAGAAGGAGGAATGTTTCAAACTCGATGTGATACACAGTACCATTCAGAACTCTGATGAAAGACAAAGTTCTACTGACAAACTTAAAAAACATGTCAATTGCCTGTGGAGCCTAAAGATTAAAGCGTCTTTTGTACTGAAGGAGCCAATTCTTGCACTACAAGCAACAGAAGAGAAAAAGTTCCACCAGCTCAATGAATTGGAGGATTTCACAATCAGCCTTTTGAAGATGCCAAATTGTACAAAGAAAATGGCAAGAAAAGACATGATGAGAAGTTAGTGCGCATACAACTGGAACCAGGGCAGAAGGTACTGTTAAACAAATCAAGGGTGAAATTCTTCCCATGGAAGCCAAAATCACCGGTGGTCAGGTCCATTTGTGATCACCAAAGTTTTACCAAATAGAGCCGTTGAGATACATGATCCTGACGCTAACAAAACTTTCAAGGTTAAAAACAAGCATGTCAAGCACTACTGGGTGAGAATTATTTGAGCGAAAAAAAGAAAGTGTCACACTTTCAGATCCAGCTTAACGTTCGAGAGAAGTCAAGTTGGCTGACGACTTTAAACTTAGCGCTCGCAGGGAGGGCAACCCAATGCAATTTTTGTATATATTGTGATTTGGTGTGATTTAATTTTATGTGTTTATTTTGCCAGGTGTTAGTCATTTCAAGATGGAAGAAGCTCTCGCAAATCTTCGCAAGCAATTTCCTTCTCTCCCTCAAAAATCTCTGATGAAAGTCTATAAAGCTCGCTTGGAACGGATGAGGTATTTGACAATCCCATGGTATTCCTAATGCTATCGTTGGGTAATTGAAGCACGAGTCCGATTGGCAGGTGAGTCTTCAGACTCTTTTAAGTTTTTTTTACTACCCGTAAATATGTGTCGTAACTAAGCCAGTTATCTGGGGTTGTGATGAAATCCAATATCACCGGTTTATAATGGGTAAATTATAGTTTGGGTAATTTAAAGGTACGACTTAATGCGTCTTGTTAATTGCCCACTAATAAGATTGCTTGGGTAAATCTCAAATAAACTTGACAAAGGAAATTTTAGGTTTCAGCCTTAGACTTAATAGCCCATGATCTTCCTTGAGGATAGATAACCCTTTAATAGATTTCCTTACAGGATAGGAAATACCTGTCGAGCGTGGGTAGCCATAATTGGAACTTAAACTTAATGAATCCAGATAATTTGGTTGACATAGACATATGGTTCAATTGGGTTAAACTGGGTATTTGCGTCTGACATCGACAGAGGCTTTTGCATAATTTAGTGTTCCCGGTTAGTAAACCGATTTATTACACAAACATAAAATAACCACTTCATCTTTAAAATGATATTGGAAGAAATCACAACCCTAGATAGTTTTAATATTGAAATTTCTTAAAACCTACTTCGAACAATTTTATTTACTTGTTTTTAAATTTAGAATCGTCACCATTTCAAATCAATAAAAACACCTGTTGGATACTAGTAATCATTTGACTTATAAAATTAATAGATTAGATATTAGTCCTCGTGGATCAATATTTTTATACTACTTGAACGATACGTGCGCTTGCGTTATACGTGTGTGTTTACGCCGGTCAGTAGGGTGCCGTGAGGGCGGTAGATAGCATGTATGGTGCCATTTGTGAAAGTCCCAAAGCTGTGAGTAGGAGAGCTAGAAGTCTCTTTTCCCCCGTGGGGCCTTGTTTCCTATATATACATGCTCCAGTAACGTGTGCCTTTATTGCCCTTTGATTGCTCGTCCGTTGGATCATGATAACGGTCGACTTCATGAGGTGTAATTACTGCGTTTTGCCCGTTGTAAGCTGGAACATATGGGTTATGAATGGTGTTTATGAGCTTGAGCGTTATATGGACTGGCGTGGGGTGAGCCCCGATTATGGTTTAGGCACGTGATATTTCACTGGGCCTGGGCTTGTGAATTTCTGGGCCTCTATACTATTTAAACATCGGGGCTTCCTTATGAGGTAGAAGCTCGAGCTCAGAGTAAAAGGACAAAATTACCCCTGGACCAAATTTGGCCCATACAGTTTTTCCCCTACTCTCTAAGTCAAGGAGTCCTTGGCTTGGAGAGTACTTAACGCATGTGTCGTAGGTGCACTCGAGCGTTGATGCTGCCTATTGATTGAGCCAAACGAATGTTAAGTTATGAACATGACTCTACAAGGGTTATTGGGGAAGTACCCAATCGACCGAACCAGACGATGGTTGGGATAATGAACTTGTCTCTATTAGAGCCATTGGGGAAGTACCTTGTCAACCGAACCAGACGATGGTTGGGATAATGAACTTGTCTCTATTAGAGCCATTGGGGAAGTACCCAGTCGACCGAACCAGACGATGGTTGGGATAATGAACTTGTCTCTATTAGAGCCATTGGGGAAGTACCCAATCAATTGAACCAGATGAAGGTCAGGTTATAAGTCACACGACACATGTGTTTCATATATACAACTTGACTCGACATGAGTCAATGAGGGATGTCCCCGGACGTCTGGACTTGATGAGGCCAGGAAGATATAAGTCATACGACACGTGTAATCCATGTCGAAAAACTTGACTGGAAGTGAGTCCATAAGGGATGTCCCCAGTCGACTGGACTTGATGAGGCCAGGAAGATATTCGCTCGGTTGGTTTCGAAGAGGGACCAAACCGAGCCTACATGTCGTATGGACCAGAAGAATGTCCATTATCACTACTTGACTCCATCACGAGCCAATTGAGGAGTGTTCCCGTCGACTGGACTTGACGAGGCCAGGAAGATATTCAGCCTACTGGTCCTGAAGAGGAACTATAGGGAGTGTCTATATCGTCTGGACCAAATGAAGGTCCAGGTCTTGAGCTGTATGAAATTACCTGCGAACCACATTTATGGTATGTAAATAGGGAAAAAAAACGTGATTACCTGTCACATGGTGAACATGTCGGCTGAGACAGATGATCTTATTAATATTTGAGGAAGGCTATCTTTTTATCTCCCGGATTGTCTCCAGTCTATTGTACCTTGTAAAGCTTCTAAATCGATCTCCACTTTATTGAACCTGATGAAGGTTCATGATTCTCTTCATACTGCTAGACTTGGCGAATGTCCAGAGGAGTCCACGAGACCTGATAAAGGTCCAAGAGACTATTGTCGGCTGGTCCTGATGAAGGTCCTGGAAGATACTGTCGACTTGACCTAACGAATGTCAAAAGTGACCTTCATCATCGGTGGCATTTTCTTTAGTGGGTGCATGTCGTTTGTCTTGTTTTGCAGGGAGAGGTGCATCGTCGTTTCTCAAGGTGGCAGGTGATGAGCTCGCACCTTTGTAGGCACATATGTTCGCGCAAATGGGAAGGTTTGTCACTCAAGAGGACGCAAACAAACCCAACAAAAGTCTCAAAGCCCAAGGACCCAACAAAACAAAAGGCAAACCGACCCACAAACAATAAAGGAAACTGGGCATAAAAGTCGCCTTAACATAAAAAAAAATCAACTCAAGCCGAGACCATCCCATGGAAATTGAAAATTGTTCCGTAACCACCTAACAAAGCAAACAAGTCATGAATTATCCATGCAATCAGATATGACCAGAAGAACCCCAAATCCTTGACGCCAGCCTTAATCCAAGACAACAAACCAAAACCATGCACAATCGGTCGCTAAGACAACAAACCAAAACCATGCACAATCGGTCGCTAGTTCGATCCATACTCCACCAGCAGTCAACCCAACACACTCAGCCCGAAAACAAGCCATTCACCAGCCCAAATCAAAGAAAACCAGCTACCATAGCCTAATGAAACAAAAGAAATTAAGCTCAAGCTACCGAGTAATACTCCAATCCTGCCCTGGAAAATTGAAGCCCAAGTCGAGAGTAATAAGCCCTCGCAATCCAAAATTCTAACTGCCGAAACCATAGAAGAGTGACGTTTATCCCAAGCAAACCATCAGCCCACAAACAACACAACGGCCGAGACAAAGCTTAGCCCAAATTACATGAGCCATTTCCCCATAGCATATTAACGTCAGCCCTTTTGAAGCAGCCCAAAATGATAGATTAAGAATCTAGCTCACACAAATTGCAAGACCATGAAAAAAGACACTTCAGAGGCCAGCCGAAGCAAGACCAAGAAGGTGGGCCTCACATCATTTTCTGCAAACCAATAGTCCAGCCTTAAATGACGAACACACACATGCCCATTATCAAAACCCAAAAACAAGCGCAGCCTCAAGACATGGCTTCCAAAACAAAGCAAACCGGCCCTAAGCCTCAGAAAAACAAATTGAGAGCAAAGCTGGGAATCCCACATCGGCTGTTGCAAGAAAATGAGTAAAAAAACTCAGCGTCCTGCGTCATCCAAGATCAGAATACTCGTGTTAGCTCTACCGAACACCTCAGATCCCATAATATTCTGTATATCAACTGGACCTTAGCTCCACTGCATCCATCACCTCACCGCACCACAACGACGCCGCCAAAACATCAATAAACATTAAACTGATAGTAACTAGCTAACAACTACATCAATTTATCACTTTCTTGTCATGCGTGAAAGAAAACTGGAGCTATAAAGAATTAGGGGCTTTCGGATACGAAGAACATTGTGGTGGCTGGTTGTCGTTAAGTTAAAAATGGAGGCGAAATGAGGAATTGTAAGGGCAACTGATGGTTTCCCCTTCGACAGGCTGATTCAACTATTTTGTATGGCTATCTCACTTCTGTCGTCATGTAGGGTCCTTTATGAGGCGGTGTCTCAGCGCGTAAACGCGAGTGGCGCAATGTCTTTTGGTAACTGGTGGGCCCAGGTTCGTGGGGAGTCATCTTGTGGACCATCTGACGGATAGAGGCGATTGTGTGTTTGTTGTCGATTACTTGTTTACAAAAAAGACAACTTGGTTCACCATTTTGGAAACCCACAGTTCGAGCTCATTCGACACGATGTCATTGAGCCAAATCTGCTCGAAGTTGATCAGACTTACCTCATTGTTTGCCCTGCCTCCCCCGTTCATTACAAGTTCAATCCTTTATGTTTTCTTTGTCGAGTGGCGTTTTCGTCTGATGCCAAACCTATGTAGGCATGTTGTCGAATGGAATTGCTAACCTTTGATGGGTCTTCACGTTAGCCTTGTCGAATGGCATTTTGGTCTGAACAAATCACAAAAATGGAACAAGAGTCCCACATCGCCCAGGAAATGTAACTCCAATAACCAACACACCGCAACCGACTACAGAGAGAGACAAACCAACTCCAGACTCAGCAACACAAACAAATCATTTGTCCCACACCTGTTACTTTGCTTGTAAGAAGATGCAGCAAGGAAGTCATATACAAGATAAAAAGCATCTCCATACGACCACATGGGCGCATAAAAACATGTAGATCAACCAACTTATGCCTAATGAATGGTCCCACACACATGAAGCCTTACATAAATTACCAAAACGCAAAGGATAAACACCAACTCCCACGCGTAACAATATGATCAATTGCTAGACAACTCTCTCACTCGACCCAACAAACCTTTACAGTACATCAGATTCATGTAACCCCTCTTAATCTAAAACCCATCCACCCAGTAGAGGTCCAGAGAAACACAGTCACATGGAATGCGATGGTTTGATGTAAATGGACCGGCTATTGATGGGCTTGGCGTGTACCTCATGCAACTTTATATGCTCAAAGTCGGGAGTATATGATGTCGAGTGGGATAATATCCTCATGATGTGCATCCATGCAATGTTGATTGAAATCTTAGGTAGCTCAGCCTACCTATCTGTCGTGTCGAATGAATCTTCAGCCAGTAGCTAATCATTCCTTCATGTCGTGCCGATTGGAACCTTAGCCTCTAGCCAAGACTTCATCCTTATCGTGTTGAGTGAAATCTCTTACTCTAGCTAGAACTTCTTCATTATCGTGTGGAATGAAACTCCAACCATCTGGATAGGATTTCTTCCTTCTCATGTCAAATATGTCTTGAACAAGAGTCAAGCCTCATATGTGGAGGGTCGAGTGGAATCTTTAGCAAGCGACAAGCTACATATATAGTAATGTCAACTGGGACATCCTCCACAACACGCTAATGTCGAGTGGGATATCCCTAACAAATTCTTTGCCAAACATTGTAAATGTCGACTGAGCTATCCATAACAATTACCTAGTTGTAAATTGTAGTGTCGACTGGGACACCCATAACTAGTATCATATTATGACACCTATTATAAGTCTCATGCCTTAGTGAAGTCGACTGAGACATTCTTAAAAAGTGTAAACCATACCTGGCAAGGTTGACCGGGATGTCCACGCCAAGTCTTCATACGGGTACTGTCGACTAGGACATCCTTCTCATGCAAAATACATCGCTTCATCATGTGAGGTAAATGGTAGGAAATATAATTCTATTAAAGGGATGCGTCTTGCTCCTGATGTAGGTCCGTGAGACTATGGTCGAATGGAGTCTAGAGTTGATGAAACTCCATTCACGTAATCTTTCATGTCACATGGAGGAGACGACAATCCTCTTTCGTAGTCTGAAGGGGGTGATATTCTATCCATGACATTTAGATTAGATGGTAATCGCCCCAAATAGTCTCGAATAGATTTCAACCTTAGAGAATACTTCTTGGTTGATTGGGTATGCGGGAATTATGAGGGTATTCTCATGTCGACTGGAGGAAGTGTGTAGAATGGTCCAAGTGGCGGTCCATATATGTTGATTGAAGCAAATGGATTTCTAATTAAGAATGAAACAAATGAGCTAAGTGACAATCCTAGAGATTGGAAGATTTGTAAGAGTGGAGTGTTTTGAATTATGTCGGATCGACTCTTTCTCACTGGTAGTCTGATACCGGGTAGGCTTGACATAATCGCTCTTTTAATCTCTTGTATTTCCTTGCATATGGAGGAAGTGGTTTGTTATGTTTGGGGTTTGAAGAAATGTGCTTCAATGTTTATAATTGTTCTTGGAAGATGGCTAATTAAGTGATCATGAGATCTAGTGTTTGCTCGTCGCGTGACGCCACATGAGGATGGGTGTTCGATAGGATCGTAGATGAAGAGATCTTTGCATGCTATGAATCGCTAAGCCCCACGGTGGACGCCAAACTGTAGACGCTGGTTTTCGCCCGAGGTCCACAATTGAGATTTCGTGTAAGGGGCACTGGCGATCCTGCAAAACAAAGATGTAGAGTGAGTGGGAGTACTGCCCACCGGTGTGGTGGGTGCCGGGGGCACTCCAACGCTCAAGTCAGTGAAGGGCCTGAGGAAGTAGTAGGAGGAAGGACAAAGTAAGATACTACCTTGAGCTTCGTAGGGTGCCGTGAGGGTGGTAGATAGCAGATACGGTGACCTTTGTGAAAGTCCCAAAGCTGTGAGTATGAGAGCTATAAGTCTCTTTTCCCCCGTGGGGCCTTGTTTCCTATATATACATGCTCCAGTAACGTGTGCCTTTATTGCCCTTTGATTGTTCGTCCGTTGGATCATGATAACGGTCGACTTCATGAGGTGCAATTACTGCGTTTTGCCCGTTGTAGGCTGGAACATATGGGTTATGAATGGTGTTTATGAGCCTGAGCGTTATGTGGACTGGCGTGGGGTGAGCCCCGATTATGGTTTAGGCACGTGGTATTTCACTGGGCCTGGGCTTGTGAATTTCTGGGCCTCTATACTCTTTAAACATCGGGGCTTCCTTATGAGGTAGAAGCTCGAGCTCAGAGTAAAAGGACAAAATTACCCCTGGACCAAATTTGGCCCATACAGGTTTATGATTCATACTATTTAATTAGAATTAGAGATTAGATCAAATAAGAGTTATATGTTAGCCACATATCTTTCATATTTAAGTTGTGTAAGCTAAAGCAATCAGAAATTATTCAACAAAATTGTGGTCTTACTCTCATTTTAAGAGAGACTATCAATTATTTGAGTGCGACCACTCCGCTGATATCAGATAATTAATTTCTCTGATTGGAATCACTATTTGGTATCAGAGAAATTTATCATATATCTATAGCCGAAACGATTTTGCTGGTATTAGAGATTTAATTTATCAGTTTGTTATCTTAATTCTATAACCAACATGTTCGTACCCTCCATGCAAGAAGTGTTCGTACCCTCCATGCAAGAAGTATTATACTTATACAATAGAGTATTAGTGGGATTATTATATGCGTAACCCATACCGGAAACCCATAATAAATTTTCAATTTCAACACATATTTTGAATTACATATATCATTTTTCTATAAATTTCATGTTATTTTCCCAAATTTTATGTAGAACTAAGTCAAATTTAGATTGTAATTCGGGCATGGTGAGCAATAACGAGATTTGCAAGAAATTTGACATGTGATTTTTTAAATTCCATTATTTAAGTCACAAAAATGAAGCCAACTCGTGGCTATTAAAATCACACCCCATTCTCTTATTCTTTATTCTTCAATCCACGACCAAGGCATTCTTTTGCTTCATTTTCTCAGCCATTATGCAAGCTCAAATGGTGTGTTTTCCTTACAATTCTAAACGCTAATTAAAGCAAGTAAGTTTCATATTCCCTATTCTAGTAATTACTTTACATTTTAGCACTACTCTTCAAGTTCATCATGTAAACCCATGGAAAATCCAAGCATGGTTTATGAATATATTTACTTGATGAGTCGTATCGCGACACGAGCAGCTTCAAGATTGGTATCGCAACACGGAGTCAGTTTCAAGATATGTTTCCAATTGGTCATGGTCTCATCTTACGATGTCAAAATACACTTTAAGCTTCATTATCATCATGAATACATGCATCATTGCACACACACGTTTAGATTCGTTAGCATCTTAGCATACTAACCGTATTTCAATCGTTATAGATCATACCAGTTACACGCAACCAGTTCCACACGCCAACACGAGTAGTAGAATTTGACGTCACTCTGTGAGTGAATGCTATATTTTTCCATATATTTTAAAATAATATATGTTTTGAATATGAAGATTTAAATTTGCATGAACTTGTTTTCAGTTTTCCAAGTCTTCATGATTAACAGTTCCAATATATATGATATTCTTAAATTATGACAATTTATATTTATTTCCAGTATACATGATATTTCCAAATTAACATGATTTACACATATTTCAAGTTACGCTTATATGTTTTGCTATGTTACTCGATTATGTTTTACAAGTTTATGTTGTATGGTATTTATACAAGTATTAAAAACGTTTTCAAACACCAGTATAGTGACGTCCCCTCAGTATAGCGACTCGAGTACGCTCAGTTCAGCATACCTAATGGTTTTTCAGTAACCCTTTTAGGATTATTTATGTTCACGTTCCCCTTCTTACTCGGTTCAAGGTCCTGTTAAGTAGGTTTCATGCCCATAGGTTACGATACTGGTGAGATTTTTCATGACATAGATTTACCAACATATTTTTTATGTATCAGCTTTGTATTTTAATTATTTACGATGTCAAGAAAATAATATTTAAATGTAGCTCAATTATTTTGTAAACCAATATATTTTCTCGTTATTTTTTTTCTTTTCACATTCACTCACTATGTCGTTCATACGACTTACCCCCCACATTCTTAGTTTTTGGATGTGTGATTTATTGATAGTCACTATTGGTAAGGACTCCATTTTATTAGATGTTTAGTTCGGAGGAGATGGACACCAACTACAGTCTTAGGGATGCAATTATATGGGTTCACATATATGTAAATGTCGTCATGGTAGGCCAATTAGCCAAATGATGTCCATATGTATAAACATGTCATTTACCATTATCATACGAGTAATATGCGTATTTCATGATGATCATGCATGATTCTAAAAAATTAATGTGTTGATATATTGTCAATAGTTTAAGTACAAATCAGTTACAATTCATGACACATAATGCATGTCCATGTCAGAGACTTAGGGAGATGATAACATTGTTTCCTACAGGTCATGTCCTGGATATACTGGGATGTGATAAATTCAATATCTAAGACCTATCAAATAGGTGTCCATATCATAATTGTATAACTATATACATTGTAAAAATATTTATACTCCTCTTTATCTCTAAAGATAGTTAGGGTGTCCTTACACCAAAATATTTTAGCTCTAAATAATTCCCATTGTAATAATAACAAACGAAATTTTCAATAACACCATGTAAGAAATTTTTCAATAATTTAAAAGTCTGGTTAACTGAACTTGCAAGTTTGGTTAATTAAATACTAGATAGTAAGCATGTTTCAAGATATGCTAAGTTCGGTGAATCGAACTTAGTTTAGTTAACTGAACTCATCAAGTGTTATACGAATTTTTGAAGTAACGTGTATCTTGTTTGGGAGTACTATTTCCTTTTAAGTGAAGAGATATAACCTTTAATGATTTTATTCCACTTAAAGATATAACATTTCATGTTAACAAACCTGATTTATGATTAAAGAGCATAAATGTTGGATGAAATGATACAAATTAAATGAATTGATGCAACCATTGTCATCAATTGCAATATTTCAATGGCAATCCACATGTCTATAAATAGGCACTAAATGTGCTGTGTATTTTTCATTCATTCCATACATTATTCTCTACTTTATTTTTCTTCTATTTCTTGAGTGAAAAGTCTCTCATAGAAGCCCATAGTTGAACATATAGATTAGAGAGAGTTACAACTAAAAGAAGTTCATTATTTTTGTTGATTTGAATTACATCTATTATTAAAAAGTGATAGTTGTATTTTGGGAGACAACAATCAAAAACCAAGTGCACTAGTATGAGTTGATTTTTTTTTTCTTAAGGATGCAAAATTATTCTTGTCTCGATCAAGTTAAATTAATAAAGTTCATATTTTTTCGAAGTTCTTTGTTTAGTAATTTTAGCTTATGTTCTTTTTATTTTTGTAAGTTTTGTGTAATCTTTGTATATATATAGAATATACAATATTTCTACCAACACACCAAACTTCTAATAAACTTTAATTTTCGAATCCACAACTGAATTTGATATCTTTTTTTCTGAAAGTATTTATGATCCCATTGATTGGTGAGACCAAATAATATAATTCAATGAGGTAAATGTTGAATCATACCACATAGTTTCAGCAACAATTTAAATGAAAAGGACAAGGACGGTTGATTAATATTGCTCATATGTAATCTTTCGTACTTCTCCTTGATTTTAATTGCTAGTACTTCACAGTTAATAATTTTATTTTACCGTTGGTGTGTATTAAAAATTTGAAATTGTTGGGTTCCTAGAACATGTCAAGAATCTTCTAAGTCATGATTTCATGTGAATACTCAAAGAAGTTGCGGAAAAAACTTACATTGATCGGTTTCGTTGGATGTTGAAAGTTCAAAACTTTTGATAAAGAATAAGAGCTCCAAGTCTTTTCTTTGTGTTCCAAACTCAAGGATTGATTTCCCTAATACCTTGAATGACTCCTTAAATGTGCTAGCAAGAAGAAATTTTGAAGTAAAATTTCTAAGAAGGGAGAGGAGGCTCACGGTTTTTTTTTTTTTGCTTGTTGGAGAAGAGAGAGATTTTCAATTTTTTTTTTGTGTATTTGATTTTCAAAAAGTCAATTACCATTTACCATTTTGGTGAGGGTTGATCTTCCCACCCCCTCTGACAGCAGTCCTCCTCCCTCTGCTCCCTCGGAAATGACGGAAATACCCCTCACTTAAATAAAAAAAAATTTCTTTGGATATTTCATAATATTGTTATATATATATAAATATATAAATAACTTATATATTATATTTATTTTATTAATTACATTTTTTTATTTTATAATTTTATAATTTTTTTAAATTTATATTTTTTGGTCTTTATATATATATTTTTATATTTTTTAATAAATATTACAAATTTCTTATTTATTGTTATTATTTTGTGTTCATTTATTCATTTAATTTTTTAATTCTTTTTTAATTTATTTAACACTACTTATGTATTATAAAAATATTATCATGTTTATTAGAAAAATAACTTTTAAAAAAATATGGATACTACTAACATTTAATAAAATATTTTTTAAAAAAAAAAAAGTAAAAGTAAATATGAATACTAAGAACATTTAATAAAATATATATTTTTTTTAAAAAAAGTAAAAGTATATGCATACTGATTTACAAAAATAAATAAGAAAAATAATTTTTAATAAAGAATATATAAAATCAAAATCAAAATCAACACTACTTTTAATAATGTAATTTTTTTAAAAAAAGTTTTTTAATAAATATATTAGATTTATTAAACAAATAGACTATCAAAAAATTATTTTATAAATTTATTTAATTTGACTAAATTATATTTTTTAATACATAAGTAGTATTAATTAAATTAAAAAATGAATCAAAAAATAAATTAATAGATACTGTAATATTTATTAACAAAAATCATAAAATCTTACAATTACAAAATTATAAAATAATTTATAAAATGATAAAAGAGAGTTATAATTAGTATTTAAATATTTTAAATTAATATATAAATATATAAATTTTATCATGTATAATAATTAAGATAGTCATTTAACACAATATAAGGAGTATTGTGGTAAAAGCACTAGGGGACAAAGGAGGGGGGAGATGGCAGGTGGTGTCAGGAGGAGGGGGTGATGATGATTAATTTTCTTACCAAAATGAAATTTTGGTATATGTCATTCAAATGACAAAATGTGTTTTACAAGTTATCAACCAAATCACCACCAACTTCTATCACCAGAAAGTAAATAAAGTTGACTAATGATTTGAGTTGGTGGGCTCCACTTTAAAATTCAAAATTCGAGTGGGCCCGCTTAACACACTTCGGGTTCGGGTTCGTTTAATTCCGAATTAACTAATTTTCCGTTGCGACATAATTAAATCTAATTTAATTAAATAATTATGCCTAGCACAATTATTATTAAAGTTGCTTACGAATTAATTCTAAATTAATTCGTTCGCCCGAATTAAAATTCAATTTTAATTCCGCATTGAAATCTAATTTCAATTAATATATCGAATATATTATTTAATCGATTAATTCCAAATTAATCGTTCTCTCTCTTCTAATCGAATTTTATCTCAAATAAATTCTTGCCGTAATTAATCCCAGATTAATTTTCTCTCTCTTATAATTAATCCTAGATTAATTCTGTTCGAGTCAAACGTCATCTGTAATCTTTGGGAAGTGACCCATGAGATTCCTGGATATGTTGGCAGTAAATCCGGTCGTCGGACTATCTGAACACGTGCGTACCCCGTACCACGTTCTTCCGATTTACAAGACATGGTTGGCTTCTAGCAAAACACCGTGCCTACCCAATTCTCCAGAAATATTCTTTTAAGGAATACATAATCTATACCAGACGTAGTATAATGAATATTGCGTATTACGATCCAGTATCGGATGTCACATGCTAGGCCTGGGGCTGGAATTGTGTTTGCCCCGTACGAAGCATATATCGGATCACTAGCAACTAGTCTCTTTAATCGGATAATCATGACCTTGTCATATTATCCCGATAGTTGTAACATAATAGAGTACCAGTTCTGTATCCCTACGTGATCATCATCTCCATATGACTGAAGTGATACTTCCATCTTGACATCACACCCAATACTCTGCGATTCTCAATAAACCCAGAAAAGGTGTACACAGAACTTGTTAAAGCCCCGGATGACCAAAACCAAAGCGTATTGATTGTCGCAAGTATTAGCGATGCAAGTCTCAGGTTAAGACCAAATACACCTACCCTGATTCAGATTCCCTAGACACATAGTCATACTACTAATGGGATTCCGATGGGTCTATCCAGAGCGAAGCTGTTTCCGTACCATCGGTAAACAGAACCTCTTATTACACTTGCATGAGTATCCAATACCCAAATATATGAGAACTATGCCGTTACGCTTCCATAACGCACACAAGTGTAATACTAGTTTATTCCGTATTATCGATGTCCAGTCTCGATAATACTACGACTATGGATATTTAATGATTAAACCTTTCGTGGATTGATACTGTCTCATATCTTATTAATCCGGAACTAATCATAAGGACTTTTATCATTATATATTCAAGTAATCTAATTACAAAATGATAAAATAGCAATTTCATTTGTCACATAGTTAATTTGTACAAAAACCACAATGTCTTTTACAAATAGTGATGATATGGGTCGCAATTGTCCAACAATCTCCCATTTGGCCTATAGCCAATCACTCAAGTATCTAACACCTGAACTATGTACATGTCGCTCAAACTTTTGCTGAGAAATAGCCTTCGTCAGCGGATCTGCAATGTTGTCACAATACAAAGGAATGTGCTCAGCTGCTAACGGAACTACTCCTAATCCAATTAGGAATGTACGGATTCAAACTGCCTCTTTTGCTTCCCCAGCTGCAGCGATATATTCCGCTTCTGTTGTTGAATCGGCAACAGTCTCTTGCTTGGAAGATTTCCAGCTCACTGCTCCATTTTTCAAACAAAATATGTACCCGGATTGCGACTTACAGTCGTCTTTATCGGTTTGGAAACTTGCATCGGTAAACCCAGTTACCTCAAGTTCTATATCTCCATAGATTAAGAAAGCATCCTTAGTTCGTCTAAGATACTTAAGGATGTTCTTAACCGCAACCCAGTGACCATCACCTGGATTGGCCTGATAGCGACTACACATGCTCAAAACATACGAGACATCAGGTCGGTACATATCATGACATACATGATCGATCCGACTGCAGAAGCAAAACGGGATCCGACTCATGTTGTCTCTCTCATCTTGAGTTTTAGGACACAAGCCTTTAGATAGAGAGACGCCATGTGACACTGGCAACAGTCCCCTCTTAGACTGATCCATGTTGAATCTCTTCAACACTTTGTCGATATACGAGCTCTAGGAGAGTCCAAGCATATTTCTAGATCTATCTCAGTAGATCCTTATTACCAGAATAAAAGCTGCTTCTCCCAGATCTTTCATGGAGAATTTTAATGAAAGCCAAGCTTTCACCGATTGTAGCATGGGAATGTCATTGCCGATAAGCAGTACATCATTAACGTAAAGGAAAATGAATGTCAGTGCGCTCCCACTAATTTTCTTATATACACAAGGATCATCCTCTTTTTGAACGAAATCATATTCTTTTATGATCTCATCAAAACGTTGGTTCCGAAAACGTGATGCTTGCTTCAATCGATAAATGGATCGATTTAACTTGCAAACCTTGTTTACATGTTTTGGTACGATAAAACCGTCAGGCTGTTGCATATAAACATCCTCCAAAAAGTTTCCGTTAAGGAAAGTGGTTTTGACGTCCATCTGTCATATTTCATAATCGAAATATGCAGCAATATCAAGCATTATCCGAATGGATTTAATCATGGCAACATGTGAAAAAGTTTCATCGTAATCGACACCATATCGTTGACGATACCCTTTCGCTACAAGTTGTAGCTTTGTATGTTATCCATGTCAGTCTTCTTTTTGAAGACCCATTTACAACCAATAGGCTTTACGCCTTCTGGTGCATCAACCAATGTCCAAACTTGGTTGGTATACATGGAATCCATTTCGGACATCATGGCATCTTGGCATAAAACGGAGTCGATATCTTGTATCGCTTCCTCATACGTAGCCGACTCATTATCCTCAATAAGATTAATATCTACGTGAGGTGAGATCAGAAACCCATACCTCTCAGGTTATTTTCTGACTCTCTCCGACCTACGCGGTTCTTGTGTATTAGAAGATTGTGGTACAGTCTCATCCCTGATGAACTGTTTGTGTTCCGTTTGGGAGTCGGTGCCACGAATAATATCACTCCAATTTTCATCGAGTTCTACTTTCCTCCCACTTACCACTGCATTTAGGAATTCATTTTCGAGGAAAACCGCATGTAGAGCAACAAATACTTGTTTCTTGTGGGTGGTAGAAGTAATATCCTTTGGTTTCCCTAGGATAACCTACAAATAGGCACTTATCCGATTTGGGTTATAGTTTGGTACCATCCAAATATTTTACGTATGCCCTGCATCCCTAAATCTTCAAGAATGAGAAATCCAGTTTCTTTCCTGTCCATATTTCATATGGAGTCTGTTGTACAGACTTTGACTGAACCTTATTCAAAATAAGTATTGTACTGTTCAATGCATATCCCTAGAAGGATTTTGGTAGCTCAGTGCGACTCATCATAGACCTTACCATGTCCAACAAAGTTCGGTTTCTCCGTTCGGACACACCGTTTAATTGAGGTGTTCCGGGAGGAGTCTTTCAAGTAATCAAGAAAATCATTCTCAAGTATTCTCCACCATGGTCCGACCGTAATGTTTTAATACTTTTCCCTGTCTGTTTTTCTACTTCGTGTCGAAACTCTTTGAATTTCTAAAGGTTTCTGACTTGTGTCTCATAAGATACACATAACCATAACGCGATGAATCATCCGTAAAGGTTACGAAGTATTCATATCCACCTCTAGCCTGGCTAGACATGGGCCCACATACGTCACTATGAACGAGGGCTAACAGTTTGGTGGCACGTGCACCACTTACCGCTAAAAGGTGTTTTAGGTTTTTGCCTAATAAACAAGATTCATAGACGTCATATGAATTTGGATCAAATCCGTCCAAGTATCCACTCTTCGAAAGTATGGATATAAGAGTCTTGTTAATATGTCCCAGATGACAATGCCACATATAAGTTTCATCTTTGTTACTTAATTTAAGCCTTTTGTTTGTCATGTTATATGTTTGAGATTTATATTATTCAAAATATAAAGACCATTATTACATCAGCACTGCATATCTCAAAATCATTTTTTAAAACAAAACACCATGTGTTTCTGAATCAAAAAGTATCCCCATATTGGGTTAAACAAGCTACAGATATAATGTTTCTAGTAAAACTAGGTACATAATAGCAGTTTGATAAATTAAGTACATGCCCCGAGGGCAGTTCCAAAATGTAGGTCCCAACAGCCAAAACGACGACTCTAGTCTCATTTCCAACTCGGAGGTCGATCTCTCCTGAAGCCAGTCTCCTGTTAATCTCCAAATCCTGCACATTAGTACATATATGAGTACCACAACCAGAATCAAAATCCAATTTTTAAAACTAGAAGTAGACATGTTTATTTCAATAACAAACATACCTGAAGCCGGAGTGTTGCCCGCCTTCACTTCATTCATGTGCGCCTTGTACTCACGGCAATCACGCTTCCAGTGACCCCGTTTACCACACTACAGGCAGACATCTTGGGATTTGTCATTTGTCTTCCCAAGAGACTTTGATGATTTGGCCTTGCCCTTTATTTTCTTCTTCTTCTTCACACCTCCAGTAGCCTTTGGCCAAGCCTTGGCTGACTGGGATGTCGAAGCGAAGTGCGCCTGACGCTTATTGCCCTTTAAAAGCTCTTTTTCTGCCTCTTTCAGCATTGTCATCAACTCTCCAAGAATATTTTCTTGGTTCATCATATTATAGTTCATGATGAACCCGCTCCAGCTGTCAGGAAGAGACTGTAAGATCAAATCTATGGAAGTCTCAGCCTTGAAGACTATGCCATAGTTGTCACAGCTGTTCGATGTCAGCAATCATCTGCGAAACATGGTGCTCAACAGATATACCCTCTGACATGCGAGAGCGAAAGAGCTTCTTCTGCAATTCGTACCTCTGTGATCTAAAGTTAGATCGGTGAAGGTCCCTCAATTTCAACATCATTTCATAGGGATCCAATCCCTTGTTTTGACGACGAAATTATTTGGTCATTGCAGCAAGCATGACAGATTGAGCAGTTGAGTTGTCATCACTATGAGTCTTCCAAAGCTCAAGCTCAAGCTCAAGCAGCTGCTCAATTCCGGGCTTAGGCCCGAGAGGTCTCTCTATTGTATAGAGCAATCTCTCAGCCCCCAGGACAATCCTGAGGTTCATATCCCAGTCAGGAAAGTTCGCATCATTAAAGCATTTTCGCTATGATAATGTCTCTAACATTGACCTTTCCAGCCATTTTAATTGCAATAGTCTAACTATTCAATTAACGATTTTGGGTACAGTCCAATGTTACAAAAAATAATAAAATATTAGTCCAACTAATATAAATATATAACATGACAAAAATAATTTGAAAGTGCGTATTTGGTAAGTATTTGAACGAAATTGCAAATTCAATACTGGCCTCCCACTATTTTTCGGTGAGCCTCTAACCTTTTGTTGAGTACTCGGGAAACCTAGTTTCCTAGTGGGCTAGGATCCCATTAAATAACACACAACCTTTACTTTGGCCAACAAGCTGTTTGTTATTTAACTAGGTAGATCTCTAAGATCAATTGGATCCCATCCAATTCCTAGATCCGGTAGGTGGACCTCCAAGTCCGAAACATATATACGATATATATGTCAATATATCAAATATATTTCCTAACTTTTTCCTCTGAATCAACTAAGCCTTGGCTTTGGCTCACAAGCTTAATGATTCTAGTTAAGCGGGACCTATTGACAGTGGGAAAGCTTCGTAATCCATGTCGATGAATAAGAAGTGACCTTGACTTTGGCCAACAAGTCACAACTGCCCAAGACATGCGATATGGAACAAAGATTTCGTGGTTCAAACACATCCGCGATGGACATTGATCTTGACTTTGGCCAACAAACCAATGCCAATCTTGGATCTTGAGAGAGAACCTTTCAATGGAAGGAAATCGCTTAATATTGTATTGAGGTTTTTTCGCGTAAATTGGCAACCAATTTAATATCTTTGATTAGGTCTCATCATATACCCTTAAGCATGCATTCTAAAAGCATAATAAGGCGCGAAATAAATAATAACGATATGCGGATGGATATTCAACAAATTATTCCTAGAACAAATCTCTCTATTTCCTCTCCCCAGCTAGCATTATTCTAACTTCTACCAAATTACATAATACAATAAAGAAACCTCATTAATATTGAGGGGAATTGGTGAGAAGAGAAATACAAAGAGTCAAGAGATATAAGGCTAGACATGCAGGTCCAATTTAATAAATTCTAAATTTATTACAACAATTTCCAAAATTGCCCTCACCCTTCTAATATCCATCCGATATACATTATTCATACAATACATCCATGTATTCACACAAAGCATGTTATTCAATCAATCTAATCCAATTAATTAATCTTTGAATTAATGATCATCCAATGTTCAAACAACGATTTGATTTGCGCGAGTCCAACTCGTTTAAGAATAAGTACTCAAAGTACATATTCTTGAATTATATCGAACTACAATTTTAAATTTAATTTAATTTGTATTCAATACTAATTCTAATTTAATTCCAAATTAAATAATTACACTTATTATAGTGCGTTTTAGATTTAGATTCTAAATCTAATCTTTATGGGTCTCAAATGCCCAATTAACATCCAATGTCAATTTAATTAAAGTCCAATGAGCTTTTAATTAATTCTTAAGGCATGGGCTTTGGCCAATATGGATCAAACCCAAATGCCAAGGACCAATTTAGGAATCACCATATTTGCCATAAAATTAATTTTGGCCCATTAGGCCCAATTAAATAGTTAAAAGCTCAATTATTACATTTGGACTTTATGGAATGATTTTAGGCCCAATTGGATCCAATCCAATTGTCCTAAACCAACTTGGCCCAACCAAGCCCATTAAGCCAAAATACAACAATATAGCCCAATTCAAAATTAAAGACTAATTTATTTAATTACAATATTCCAAATATCACAATTATTTTAATTAAAGTGTAATTACCATAATCAATTAATTAATCCATGTTTCCAAAACATCAATTAAACTAATTAATCATGCTTAAATTAATCAACTTATGTCCAACACAAATTGAAGCAAAATCAATCAATTTCATGCTTCTCAAGTCACGGTAATATGCATAATTTATATCCAATTTTGATTTCAATCTAATAAACACATCCAATGGTCTAAAATCAAAAAATCACCATGATCTATACTAGGGTTCATATTCGGCATTCTCAAGGAATTTAGGGAAAAATTATCCAATCAAATTTTCTCAAATTTTAAGATGCATAAATCTAATTCTTCATCATCCAAGCTCATCCAAACAATCAATTTGAAGAAATCATGCTCAAAACATAAAAACCCCAAATTAAAGTATATAAACCCTAAACTCATTTCATGCTTAGAAAAGGCTCTTGATACCATTGTTGGGTTCCCAGAACATGCCAAGGATCTTTTAAGTCATGATTTCATGTGAATACTCAAAGAAGTTGCGGAAAAAACTTACATTGATCGGTTTCGTTGGATGTTGAAAGTTCAAAACTTTTGATGATGAAGAAGAAGAGCCAAGCCTTTTCTGTGTGTTCCAAACTCAAGGATTGGTTTCCCTTACACCTTGAATGACTCCTTGAATGTGCTAGCAAGAAGAAATTTTGAAGCAAAATTTCTAAGAAGGGAGAGGAGGCTCACTGTTTTTTTTTTTTTTGCTTCTTGGAGAGGAGAGAGATTTTCAAATTTTTTTTTTTGTGTTTTGATTTTCCAAAAGTCAATTACCATTTACCAAAATCAAATTTTGGTATATGTCATTCAAATGAAAAAATGTGTGTTTTACAAGTTATCAACCAAATCACCACCAACTTCTATCACCAAAAGTAAATAAAGTTGACTAATGATTTGAGTTGGTGGGCCCCACTTTAAAATTCAAAATTCGAGTGGGCCCGCTTAACACACTTCGGGCTCAGGTTTGTTTAATTCCGAATTAACGAATTTTCCGTTGCGATATAATTAAATCTAATTTAATTAAATAATTATGCCTAGCACAATTATTATTAAAGTCGCTTACGAATTAATTCTAAATTAATTCATTCGCCCGAATTAAAATCCAATTTTAATTCCGCATTGAAATCTAATTTCAATTAATATATCGAATATATTATTTAATCGATTAATTCCAAATTAATCGTTCTCTCTCTTCTAATCGAATTTTATCACAGATAAATTCTTGTCGTAATTAATCCCAGATTAATTTTCTTTCTCTTATAATTAATCATAGATTAATTCTGTTCGGTCAAACGTCATCAGTAATCTTTGGGAAGCGACCCATGAGATTCCTGGATATGTTGGCAGTAAATCCGGTCTTTGGAATATCCGAACACGTGCGTACCCGTACCACGTTCTTACCGATTTACAAGACATGGTTGGCTTCTAGCAAAGCACCGTGCCTACCTAATTCTCCAGAAATATTCTTTTAAGGAATACATAATCTATACCAGGCGTAGTATAATGAGTATTGCGTATTACGATCCAATATCGGATGTCACATGCTAGGCCTGAGGCTGGAATTGTGTTTGCCCCGTACGAAGCATATATCGGATCACTAGTAACTAGTCTCTTTAATCGGATAATCATGACCTTGTCATATTATCCCGATAGTTGTAACATAATAGAGTACCAGTTCTGTATCCCTACGTGATCATCATCTCCATATGACTGAAGTGATACTTCCATCTTGACATCACACCCAATACTCTACGATTCTCAATAAACGCAGAAAAGGCATACACAGAACCTGTTAAAGTCCCGGGCGACCAAAACCAAAGCGTATTGATTGTCGCAAGTATTAGCGATGCAAGTCTCAGGTTAAGACCAAATACACATACCCTGATTCGGATTCCATAGACACATAGTCTTACTACCAATGGGATTCCGAGGGGTCTATCCAGAGCGAAGCTGTTTCCGTACCATCGGTAAACAGAATCTCCTATTACACTTGCATGAGTATCCAATACCCAAATATATGAGAACTATGCTGTTACGCTTCCATAACGCGCACACGTGTAATACTAGTCTATTCCGCATTATCGATGTCCAGTCTCGATAATACTACGACTAGAGATATTTAATGATTAAACCTTTCGTGGATTGATACTGTCTCATATCTTATTAATCCGGAACTAATCATAAGGACTTTTATCATTTATATATTCAAGTAATCTAATTACAAAATGATAAAATAGCAATTTCCTTTGTCACATAGTTAATTTGTATAAAAACCACAATGTCTTTTACAAATAGTGATGCTATGGGTCACAATTGTCCAACAGAAATACCCTGGTGGTTGTTGAGTTTGAACCTTTGATTTAACCCGATATACACATAAAAAAAATATTGTGACTTGTAAGTAATTACACATATTCACCCGCTAATCATAATAAGATATTAATAAATATCATCAAATTCAAAACTATCCAAAATATATTTGTTGATGGTGGTTTTCACCCCCCAAGAAGTTAGAATCTCGAGTGAGGGTATGAAGGGGATTTCCACTTCCCGGACTCGGGGACCTAGGCCCATGAGGCAGATGTGTCGTTCCCAGTAAAGAGATCAGAATCTTTGCACCTGATACTCGACCCGAGGTGGAAAAGTTGTTTAGAGGGTGAAGTGAGGCCTCAGGACCGACCTGACCTGATAGGTTTCAGTTGCCCGACCTGATTGGACGGGTCGGGATAATAGCTTTATGATCAAGTCAAGATGACGTAAGCCTTGCATGGAGACTTTACACACTACTTAAATACACTAAAAAAAATCTTTTAATTATTCTTCCTCTATCTCTCTCATTCCATTAGCATTTTTATTTTCATTTCATTTTATTAACAAATACACTATTTATTCTTATATTATATTATAAATTATTATTATTATTTTAATTATTTGAACACCAAATTATACTAAATTTGGTAGTATGAATGCTACACCAAATTTATAAGATGTGATTATTTTATAAATTTAATACATTAAAGAACCAAACAATAATTCATCAAAATCAATAGGATTTAAGTTTGGAAGAAAATATAAAAAAGAAAATAAAAATAAAAAATAAAAAATTCAAAAGAATAAAATACACGTTATTTTTTTTAAAATTTTTTTCAATAATTTTCATCATAAAAAAAAAAAAAACAAGAACTCACATCTCTTTTTATTACTTTTTTTAATTTTTAAAATTCAATTGACATCCCCACGAAAAAAGTATCTTAAAATATTTTAATTATGAAAATAAAAGGTTTTAGAATTTGAAGATAAAAGAAAGATTGATGGGTGTGCCTAATGAGTGTTCAGAGAAATAATATATATTTATTTACTATAAATTGTATTTAATAGTAATTTATACTATGGCTATTTAGTAATAAATATTTTCATTAAAATATGTGTGTCCAATGAATTTTAGAGTACAAATAGGCACACCCTAAAAAATCTGTTAATAAATGATTAAACATTAAATAATTATATAATTCGACAATTATCTTGTAGTGTAAAATCACTTGTTGTTCACACTATTATTACTCAACAACTATTATTTGAAATGCTAAAATCTGTTAATAAATGATTAAACATTAAATAATTATATAATTCGACAATTATCTTGTAGTGTAAAATCACTTGTTGTTCACACTATTATTACTCAACAACTATTATTTGAAATGCTACTGAAGAAATGACACAACTTACAATTTCAAACACTCAAAACTCAGAAGTTTATACAATCCACATTAACACAAAACCAATAAAAAGAAGTTCCATCCATTACAAATTTTTGGGCAGAATGTTCAAAAACCACAACTTAGTGCTAAGAATATGAAGTAGAAGTCCACACAGAAGCTGAAAGCAAACGCCGAGATTTCCACCCTAAAACAAGCCTATTATTGGCCAATTCCTCCACTCTATATCCGTCATTAAATAATCCCAGTAATAGCTTTGCTTGACAATGATTGGCGAAGCTTATATTAACTGGCCTGAACCCGACCTCAGCAAACCACTCCCCCCATGAGCAACCCTCCTCCTCTCCACGTGTCCTGTAGATCCGCGCCAATGACCCACATATTCGGGGCCCCAAGAACACTCTTTCCACCAAAGCCCGAGCCCGACTCTGCATTGGAAACCCAGCCTCGAGTGAATCATAAACAGCAGAGTAATGGTGCAATGAGTCCATGAACCGGCCCACGAACCCGCCATCTCCAATGGATCCGGTCTCTTCTTCAACCAAAGTCACCAATCTCGGGTTCAAGGTCTTGGCTCCAGATAAAAACGAAGCAATCGAATCGGGGGCCCGGTAACTAAAGTGGGGTAGATGTAATATGCAATTGATAATCAACGCTTCTCCCCTCACCAATTTCAAAGCCGATGGCTTAAACGTTTCATCAGAGTCCAATCTACACAGATGAAAAGAAAATGGTTGGCCAATTGACGCTGCAAACGCTACCAAACGACGCCCCGTTTCATGAATGGTGCTGATCGAACGCCTAGTACCGCTGCCTCCCCTAGATAACGCCGTGATCCTTAGATGTGGGGTCGGTGGGCCATCCTTTCTAGAAACCAACGCTTGCATCAATGACGCCCATTGAATCCCTTCCATGATATCATAATCAACTATGTGGACTCTCCTGTCATTGGCTACAGCTTCAAGGATCGCTTGATTGGCAGTGAAGTGACCGAACTTAACAAACGGGGACATGTCTTGTAACAATTGGAAGGCCGCAAGCACGTCCGTGTGATGATGATCGTCACGGTGGTGGGGCCCGTTGGTTAAGAAATGTTTGTTGTTGCTATGTACACCCCCGGCGCCTTCTAGCAAGGCTTGTAAGGCGTCGGTAAAATACGCCGCCAATCTTTCCATGTTGGTACCGTCGTTAGGGGACACCAACTCCTTGAGCCGAACCAATATCACACGAGCCAGTTCACGGCTTTTGTTGACGCCGGTTAGGGCTTCAGCAGCAGCCATCAAGAGATGGACTAACCTCAAGCCCTTGAAATCCTCGCCGTTGTTTGTTTCTTCATCTACCGCCATCATGACGTTGCTGTTGCTACTGGTGGTGGTGTCAGTTGATACAGAGTTGCATGGTTCATGGTCGTAAGTTGCATTATTAGGGTTCAATATTCCTCTATCGTCTATCAATATCATCGACTCGATGAGGTCGTGAAAGTCATCTTGCCCTCCGGATAAAGCTTCCCAGTCTACGACTGGAGATAAGTTCCAGTCACAGGCATAGTCGTCGCCTGTAGTATTGATAGTGGTGGTGGTGGAGCTGTAGCCGGAGAAATCGAGCTGAAGGAAGTCGTCCAAGTCCATGCCCATGGAGATGGCTGAACTCATTGTAGAGAGAGAGATAGAGGAGAGAGTGTTTGTTTGTGATCCGTATCCAATTAGTGTTTTGAGTTTAAGGATTTAAAAAAAAAGGTTGTAATAGATGTGTGTATATATAAGAGGGATAAAGGAGAGAGGAAAGAGATGAAGCAAGAGACAGTGAAGGCAGAAAGTTATTAATTTTTAAAAGTTTAATTAAGTGATTATCGACTAAGATAGGTTAGCTGCAGATCCCTATGTTGGTTTTGGTTGTATGTACACGATGGTTCCTAAATTAACTAAACAAATATTTTTTCTCATAAAAAAATTAAACAAATACAATTTGATCAATAATGTCTATCAGTCTAATTTGCATGAAAGCCCTTCCATTTAGTTTTATTATATATTTCACTAGGGTCAAACATTTGGACTTGATTTGGTCCGAGCTTTTTAAAATTATAATTAGTAGTTATTAAATCATAATTTATATCTTAATTATATTCATTTACATGTGACGGAAGATTATAAAAAGTTCACTACACCTCAGTTAAGCATTGTATCCAAATTCTTTCTAGTTTAATCCAATTTTCTAGAGATTCAGGCTCAATCATGAATTAATTTGTGCTGAAAAATTGGAACGAAACCATAAATGAAAACCAAAATATTTCCATTTATGGTGAGATAAATACAAAATTTGTACATCCAATATCATTTAATGAGGATTTTTAATTTTTTAATGTGTTTTATTTATTTTTTCCCTTATTTTTAAAAGTAGTTAGAAATTTTATTTATTTATCTTCAATGTTTAACACAAAATTTTTGATTTTACTACTAGTCTTGTAACACCAGTTAAATCTTAAATAAGTCGTCATCATAAGTGTTATTTGTTTTTTGAAGTATTAATGAAAAAAATATGCCGTATCTTAATTGTATTATTGCACTGCGAACATTTCAACTTATCATAAATAAGATCACATAACAAAATTTTAATAAAATCATTACACCATGAGTCATGGTTTTGATCAGGAATAACCTTAAATTGTCCTAAATTTTAGAACTCTATGTAAATTTTTAAAATTATGAGATTTGGATTTTAATTTTAAATCAAATTTTAGAGTATTTGCCAGCGATTTGTGTCGATTGTGTACTAACTTTTATATTGGCATTGCCAAACTTCATCATTGACCTCAAATATTTACAATCTACAACATGCAAAGTTGGTAGTTGTGAAGGAAATGATAAAATTATTGTTGTAAATTCTCTAAATATATAGTATAAGTGTAGGAGAGACATGTCCCTTAAGAAGTGCCTTATGGGAAAGATACAAGTTGAAGGGACATGTCCTCTAAATTGGAAGAACACATCTTAAGACTCCAAAGTGTATAAGGGAAGTGGTATAACCTTTAAGAGAGTTACATCCTAAACCAAAGGGTACCCACAAATGCACCATTACATGCCTATAAAAGGGGGCCTTGAGTTCATTTCTAATAATCCAAAAATATTCATAAATCTTTCATTTGGCTAGAGAGTCAATTAAAAAGAGAGAGTTTCCATCATTTGTCTTTGTTCAAGTTCTTGGAGAAATGAGTTTCCCTTCTATAAGAAGCATTCAAGTAATCCTGGGAAAACGTTAGCCACAAGACATCGGTAAAATACCGAGGCATGGCTAATAAGTTCTTAAGGACAAATGCAACTCGACTTGGATCAAGTTTTCAATCATCTTTAATATTTTTTCTAAGTTTTTTCTAAGTTTCATGGTTTTTATTCTGGTTTTTTTTGGGTATGTTAATGATGAATTTGTATGTTAAACTTATTTAATAGCATATACATGACAATAATTTTAAGAACTTATTACTTTACATGTGTTGTTAATACTAGTTTTGCATGTTTTAGTGTTCTTATTCCTGGAAAATATATTATGTGCATGAAAAATACTCAAGGGCGCTCGAACGCCCGACAAACGCATAGGGAAAACCCTATATTTCTCGTTTTCGTTCGAACGCGTATTCAAATGCAACTCGAACGCCAGTCCCCTGGACAGTTTTGTTCGAATGCGTATGCAAACGCTACACGAACGTGAACTTACTGGTAAGCTTCGTTCGAACGGCTGAACGAACGTGACACTAACACAACTTAATCCTGAAATTTTTAGATTTAAAAAAATAATAACATTGACTTAGATTAATTTATATTATATGATATACATGTTATAGATATGGAATCGGCATTATAAAATATATATAGTAATGTTAACTTAGTAAAATCATATACTGAATTTTGTAAACTTGGTAGTATATGTTCAAGTTAATATTAGGATACTCAATTATCACAAGCATACACATAGTGTATAAATATGATAAAGTTGAAAATTATGTGTGTGACATACTTGGCTGAGAATTAAAAATGTAATTTTACACAAGTAATTCCATCCAAGCTTGATTGAATTATATATATATATACATACAAATTTACACATATTTATTGTTGTAATTGTGAGTTGAAGTGAACACTAAGATTAAACGTTTAAGATATTCTATTGAGAAAGTGTTTAAGAAAATTATGTTAACAAAGCGATAAAAGCCTAGATGGACATGAATTTAAGTGGTTACACTGTTAGGGTTGGTGCTCTGAGCGCCAATCCGGATCGTATTTATGTCCAATTCATGAATACGAGCAATACATTTTTTTTTTCATAATATTACTAATTTAAATGGTAGCACCTCTTGTCTTTTATATACGTATTCGATCTAATTTCGATTAGATTGAAACTAAATCTGGTTTAGTGATATGTATATATATTAGACAAAGACCCCAAGATTTAAAACGTAGTGCACAGTTACAACATAGTTTGTAATTGATATTGGGAAGTGTCACTATAAGTTGTATATCCTTAAATTAAGTTTCTGGTCAAGATTTACTAACACATGTCGATTAGTAAAATCCACTTAGACCAGTACATGTCGTATATCAGACTTGGTCCGATGGTTTATCCCAATGAACCATGAGTCTTGGGAGACTCGTATAGACGTGTATGTGTTTATTTGATAAACACTGAACGAATCACCAAAGATTTCCTAATATATGGTATACCAACGTCAATGTGAATCTTCTCGGGTTGAGTAGCATAATGATTCTTTGACTTGAGATACCACTGTGGATATATGAGTTATCCTCCACACTTAGATGACAGTCACATCACCGATCTATTTAGATCAGATCTTCACATGTTCGTTGGGTGTGGACTCATGCTCATGATATCATGTGAGTATCAAGAAAGGATCCGCTAGTTCTGTGTACAGAGCATAGGTAGTCCATAAGGTGATTAGCAATCTGTTAAATCTATGGCCATAATATACTTCGGAAGTGAGTTTCGAATGTTATTTAGAGATTGCTAATAGATACATCGACGAGATTAATCATATAGAGATTTGACGTTTATATCTATATCTCTGGGATAATCCGGACACCTGTGACGGAGGGATTATACGTATGCAATGACCTCGACCTGTATGATTCAGCGAGTTTATCCGTGGTAGTCATAATTTACGGGTGGGTGAATTATGGACACGAAATTAGATTTCGTGACGGATATGCATGAATTTAGAGAGTCTCACTAATGAGATATACTCGTAGAGCACTAGGGAAACTGTTATGAATAATACTGATTATTTATAACTTGTTTAATGGTTAAAAAAAACATGCAATCGGAACCTAACCGTCATTTCCAAATTAATGTGTATTTGTATTTAATATTTGATATTATTAAATATACATTAATAAAATATCAATTTGTGATATTTGACGTATATCATTAATATATGTATTTGAGATATTTAATGTAAATATAATACATATATTTAAGATATTAGTATTTAATTATTTAACTATATAAATGTTATATTATTAATATAATTAAAGTTACAAATGTCTTATGACATGATTTCCTTTATTAAAGTTGGAAATGGCATGATGCCAGTGGAACACATTTTAATTTACTTTATGGATGATAATTGTTAACTTTATTAAAGTAATATGTGTGTCAATTGAAATTGAACAAAATTAAATAATTGTTATTTAATATCTTGTTGCAAAATTCGACCAAGTGAATGGATTTACAAAATGGTTTTGTTTTTCATTTTCAACACTTAGACAAGTTTAACAAATATTTTACAAAGAGAGTTGAGAGCATTTTTTGAAGAAAGAAAGGAAAACCAAAGCAAAACTTGGAGATTTTGTAAGTTTTTCACACTTTCTTCTACATGAAAATTATTTCAATTAATCTTAGCTTCAATTTGTGTTGCTAAGTTGATGTCTCTACTCTTTGGGTTTGTAATTATATGTGTTCGAATCTTGTTGGATGTGATTAGCATGTGTGATTAATTAATGAGCTAATTAGGAGTAATTATGCTTAATTGATTAATTAAAGATTGAAGTTGCCATTCTAGAGTTGCTTTGCCATTCATAAATAACCTAGAATTGTTCTTGAGTTGTTTCATGATGGTGAGACTTGATTGGTGTGATATTGGATTGATTAAAGTGTTGAATTTTATCAATTTAATGTAAATTGAACAATTGGAGTAATTTAAGAAATTAGAGTTCTTAACCTAATCCAATTTTGGGGCTTTTCATATATGTTGCATATTCTAATGTATATATGATTTATATCAAATTTGGGATTAATTGGATTTGATCTTGACATGTTTTGAACATTTGGGGCTAAATCGTAATTAATGGAAAAGTTGGGACCCTCTCGGCAATTTGAAGAAATTGAAGGGTTTGAGTTGAAAATTCTCTTTTCATGTTTTGAACATGTTAAGAATCATTTTAGAAATTATTTGGAATCATCTAAAATTGTATTTGACAATTTTAGGATTAAAATGTAAAATTTGTAAAGTTTAGGGGTCTCACAGTAATTAATGATAAATATGATTTTTCAGATAAAAAATAAGTTTTTATTTATTGAGTAATTAGAATAAATTAGTTTATTTTAATTGCTCAAGAAAAATATTTATCGGAAATTGTTTCGGAGTGAAAATACGCGAAAACGACGAAAAACGGCGTTACTGGATAACGGCTTCCCAAACAGTGAACTGGGCACTGTTCGGGCAGCCCACGAACTGTCCAAATATTTTTGGGGCTGACTTGGGCAGTCCCCATGTGCATTGGTCGGTTCGGCCGGAAACGCGTTTTATGTTATTTTGCGGAAAAATATTTTCGTAAAAGTTTCCCGGTGTTTCTATATTATTTATGTCGTTATATGATATCGAATAAATATGTTTAGGTGAAATATGAATGAATTATTAATATTGGATATTAAATAATTTATTCTTAAGTTTAAAATTTTAAACTACGATTTCGCTTGAACAACGCTTCTTTCGCTGCGCCGCCCTGATAAAAACCCCAACATACACCCCCCCCGTCCTCTGTGAATTTTCCTTTATTCACTTATCATAAGAAGCTTAGTTAAAAAATCAAGGACTTGTGTTATTTGGTACTAGTGTCCTATATAACAACAAATGGATTCTTATTGTATCACTTAAACAAGATCATACGGTTAATCGTTGTGTGATTTGTCTTTTGTAGACTTATTATTACTGTTACATTTCTAATTACACATGTCGAGTGGAAATATCACAGTATCGGTCGCTTATGGAGAGAAACCAGATAAGTTTGGTGGAGCAAACTTCAAAGAGTAGCAGAGAAAAATATTATTCTACCTGACAACATTGCAGTTGGCTAAGTATCTTAAAAATCATCCGGGTCCTGTAGAGGGAGAAACAGAAACAGCCAAGCAAATGCAAGATGAGACATGGTCGTCAGGCAACTTATTGTGCAAGAACTACCTATTGGGAGGACTTGACAATACCCTGTATAATGTGTACCAAGACATGACTTCTGCGAAGATTATCTAGGAATCTCTCTAGAAAAAATACAAAACAGAGGATGCCGGACAGAAGAAATTTTATTCTTTGGTAGGTTCATAGACTACAAGATGGTAGATTCAAGGACGTTGATGTCTCAGTTGGGTGAACTATAATTGATCATTCATGAAATACTGGATGAAGGAATGAAACTCTGCGAGACGTTTCAAGTTGCCACACTTATTGAAAAATTACCTCTATCATGGAAGGACTTCCGGAGCTATCTGAAACACAAAAAAAAAACATATGAGTCTTGAAGACCTTGGAGTTCGATTGATGATCGAAGAGGATAACAGTAGGTCCGAGAAGGATAGCTACAAGACTATGGAGTCTAAGGCCAACATCGTCAAGGGTGGAAATGGTAACAAAAAGAAAAAGAACAGTGGAGCTGATTCTTCCCAAGTAAACAAGAAGTTCAAGAGGAAGTGCTACATCTGTGGGAAAAGCGGTCATATGACAAAGGACTGCAGAAACAAAAAGTATCGGGACAAGGGCAAGAAAAGAAAAATGAGGCCCATGTCACTGATGATGAGTAGCTAACTGATGAGATCTCAAAGATGAACCTCTCAGTAGTTGTAACAGAGGCCAACTTAGTTAGGAATCAGAGAGAATGGTAGGTAGACATGAGACTACTCATCATATTTTGTGCTGACAACAAAATATTTTCCTCATATCAGAATATCGATGGTTGCGATCATCTGACTATGGGAAACTCGTCGAACTCCAAAGTGGTTCTTAAGATGACATCCAGGAAGGAGCTTACATTGAAGAATGTTCTGTATGTTCCTGATATTCAGAAGAACTTGGTTTCAGGCTCTCTCATTAGAAAGAATGATTTTAAGCTTGTATTTATTTATAACAATTTTGTACTGACAAAAAATGATGTCTATGTAGGAAATAGATATCTCACTGAGGCCCTTTCAAGTTCAATGTAATGACTTTCAATCGACACAGTGCTAATAATAAAGCTACATCTTCTGCTTATATTATTGAGTCACAAAATGTATGACATGAGAGGTTAAAACATGTTAATTATGATACAATGCGTAAATTAATTAACATGAACTTTATTCCTAAATTTTTAATTGATAACTAACATAAATGTGAAGCATGTGTTGAAGCTAAAATGAATAAAGTATCATTTCATTCCATAGAACGAAATTCTGAACCCTTGGAACTTATAGACACCGATGTGTGTGATATGAATGTTGTACAAAATAGAGGCGGTAAAAATACTTTGTCACTTTTATCGATGATATCACAAGATTTTATTATGTGTATATTCTAAGGAGCAAAGATGAAGCTATTGAGAGCTTTATACACTATAAGAAGAAAGTTGAAAATCAACTTGACAAGAAGATCAAAAGAATCAGGAGTGATAGAAGAGGTAAATATGTGTCACCATTCGGTGAATATTATTCCAATCATGAAATTATTCACAAAAATACTGCTTCTTTTTCTCCTCAACAAAATAGGATTACGGAACCCAAAAATCGAACGTTGAAGGAAATTATGAATGTCATGTTGACAAGTTCTAGTATACCCAAGAACTTGTGGGGGGAAGCCTTGCTTTCCGCCAATTACATTCTGAACAAGTTACCTCACAGAAGATTGGACAAGACACCTTATGAATTGTGGAAAGTTCACGTACCTTCCTACAAATATCTAAAAGTGTAGGGGTGTCTCGCGAAAGTGATGGTTCCTAAACCTAAGAAGGTTAGAATAGGACCAAAGACTGTTGATTATATATTCATTGGATATGCTCACAACAGTAGTGCATATCGATTTTTGGTGCATAAGTCTGAAATTCCTGACATCAATCCAAATATGATAATTGAGTTAAGGAATGCAACATTCTTTGAAGAGACTTTTCATTGTAAAGAAAAATAAAGAACAAAGTCTCTCAAAAGAATCATTGATACTGCTACAAGTAGTGATCGAGTTAAACAAGAATGAGGTCAACATGAAAATATCGAGGAAAATAAACCTAGATGTAGCAAAAGAGCAAGAACGACTAAGTCATTTGGACTTGATTTTCTGACATACATGTTAGAAAATGAGTCTCAAAGCTATAAAAAAATAATATCTTCTTCAGATGCACCTTTGTGGAAAGAGACTATCAATAGTGAGATTGATTCTATCCTTTAAAACTATACTTGAGAGATAGTTGATCTTCCTCCAGGTTGTAAGCCATTGGACTACAAATGGATTTTCAAACGGAAGATGAAACCAGATGGATCAATAGATAAGTACAAGACTATACTTGTCATAAAAAGGTTATAGATAAAAAAGAAGGCGTTGACTACTTTGATACCTATTCACCAGTGACTCGTATCACGTCAATAAGAATGCTCATAGGCATAGCAGTTATATTTGGTCTTGAAATAAATCAAATGGATGTGAAGACGACATTCTTAAATGGTAAATTGGATGAAGAAATTTACATGGAACAACCAGAAGGTTTCAATATTCCTAGACGAGAACAGAATGTGTGCAAACTTGTAAAATCCTTATACGGATTAAAACAAACACCTAAACAATGGAATGAAAAATTTGACAAAGAAATATTGTCAAGTGGGTTCAAAATCAATGAGTGTGATAAGTGTGTATGCACTAAATCAACTCAAAAAAAATATGTCATTGTGCGTCTCTACGTAGACGATATGCTAATAATTGGTAGTAATCATGAGATGATTCAGTCTACTAAGAAAATATTGACCATCAAATTTGATATGAAAGATTTAAGAGTAGCTGATGTGATCTTAGGAATTAAGATTTCCAGAACATCTGAGGGGTATATATTATCTCAGGCTCATTATATTGAGAAGATACTTGAGAAATATAATAAAATAGATCTAAATATGGCTGGAACTCCTGTGAACCTAACTCTTCATTTATCAAAGAATACTGGTTCAAGCGTATCGCAATTAGAGTATTTGAGAATCATCGGAAGCCTAATGTACCTCACAAATTACATATGACCAGATATCACTCAAGCTATAAACAGGCTTAGCAGATATACAAGTAATCCATGACATAACCATTAGAAAGCCATAGTAAGAGTTTTGAGGTATCTGAGAGAAATTTCAAAATATAGTATGCATTATAGAAGATATCATGTTGTTCTAGAGGAATACAACGATGTTAACTGGATATTTGATACAGTGGATTCCAAATCCACGAGTGGATTTATTTTCACACTTGGTGGTGTAGTTGTGTCATGGAAATCCTTGAGGCAAACATGTATTGCCCGGTCTACTATGGAATCTGAGCTCATAGCATTAGACAAAGCAGCAGAAGAAGTAGAATGACTTTGAAATTTCCTAGAGGATATTCCAAATTGGCCAAAATCAGTGCTAGCTATAAACATACATTGTGATAGTCAATCGACTATTGAGAGAGTCCAAAATACAATGTATAATAGTAAGTCTCGACACATACGTCATAAACATAATATCATACGAAAACTGCTCTCAAATGACATAATTTCAATAGATTATGTCAAGTCGAAGGAAAACCTAGCATATCCACATACTAAAGGTTTACCTAGAGAGCAAGTTGAGAAGTCATTGAGGGGAATGAGCTTGAAGCCTATAAATTAATAATTGTCACTGTGCAAACCCAACCTAGCTGACTGGAGATCCCAAGATCTAGGTTCAAAAGGGACAACTGAAACTTTGTACAATTCAAAACAAGCATTGTAGACTTTTATACTCTTTCCCATTCTTAGAATGACGCAGAGTGCTGTCTGTCAAGGTTAGGATAAGTTAAGACTTTTAATGATCACTACATTAGGAGAGGAGTTCTAATGATGGTAAAAATAAATTACCTTTTTATAGTAGATAACCTATTTCAAGTAAGAAGTGAGGTCGCTTCAATGAGAAATTTTGAAAGTTGAATTCCCTAAAGTACTTGATGAATCCATGACCGATGTTCATGGACGAACTGAACACAACCGTAGAACGGGAAATGGTCGAAGTGAAGCTGTGTGTTGGCAATTGTCTTGGTTTACACCAACGACGGAATAGTTCAAGACTATGGGTCACTGGTTCGCTAAGTAAATCCGATTGTCGCTCACTAGGAAAGGTCAAGGTAAAAACTATCTATTTCGATGCAGTTTTATTTCACGGAAACTCTCTGAAGTGTCTGCATTAATATTTAGAGAATTATAGGGGATTGTTGTAAATTCTCTAAATATATAGTATAAGGGTAGGAGAGACATGTCCCTTAAGAAGTGTCTTATGGGAAAGACGCAAGTTGAAGAGACATGTCTTCTAAATTGGAAGAACACGTTTCTAGGCTCTAAATGACATAAGAGAAGGGGTATAACCATTAGAAGAGTTACACCCTAAATCAAATGGTGCCTACGAAGGCACCATTCCATGCCAATAAAAGGGGGCCTTGAGTTCATTTCTAATAATTCAAAAATATTCATGAGTCTTTCATTTGTCTAGAGAGTCAATTAAAAAAAGAAAATTTACACCATTTGTCATTGTTCAAGTTCTTAGAGAAAGTCGTGCCCCTTCTACAAAAAAATATTCAAGTAATCCTGAGAGAACGTTAGCCACAAGATATTCGTAGAGCACCGAAATGAGACTAATAAGTTCTTAAGGACATAGACAACTCGACTTGGATCAAGTTTCTAATCATCTTTAATATTTTTCCAGGTTTTTTCTAAGGTTCATGGTTTTTATTCTGGTTTTTTGGGTATGTTTGTGATGAATTTGCATGTTAAATTTGTTTAATAATATATATTTAACAATAATTATTTCTAGGGCTGTATGCAGATATGAGAAAAGGCTGATCTATGACTGCAAAATCTCCAAAATTTAGCAACTTTAATGGAAAGTACACTTTGGAATCAATTTGCGTGGAAATCGTCGAAATGAAAGCTCAGTTAGATGAAAGCGCTTTTTTTTATTTTTCTTCATCAGTTCTTTTTTGGAGATGAAAAGCGCTTTTGAGTTTGGACAGTTTTAACCGTACACCATAACCCATCCTTGTGGCTCTTACGATTCAAATAAACCCTAAAAGATGTGATTCAAAAACTCAGTTGAGTTGACTGGTCTTATTTGCAATGACCACGTCATCATCTCTGCCACGTCACTCTCTCTGCCGGCTCCACTGTCTCACATCCATTTTCTCCCCTTGCTTATTTCCTCTTAACCCACCAATTATATAATTACATTATTTTGTAATTACATAATTTTTCTTTCACTTCACAGGGAATGTTTTGCTACTGTTGTGATTGAATCACCTTCAAGGGCTCCACAATTTGGGAAGTGCTTCCAAGATCCATGTCAAATATAAATTGATGGACGTGATTTGTTGATTTGAAGCAATACTACGTTGATAAAGGGGACCACAATTTTTTTAAATGGGGACTTACGGCCGGATAAATTCAACTTTGTAAGTTAATACTACATAATGTAACAATAAGTAAAATTTGATGAAACAAAAAATATGCGACAAGGAAAAAATAAAATTGAGATAAGCTAATTGTAGAATTTTTGTCATGGTTTATTTGATTCATGCATATTTGTTTCAAACTTTGTTTCGTGTTTGTAGTGTTAAGATGTACAAGTATACTAGGTGATATTTGTAAAAGATGTTCACAAAAATACAATTAGAACTTATTGTAATAATTTAAACAACTGGTTTAATAATAATAGGTGAAGAAGACACAAGTTGTGAATTTATGTGTCTGTATTTAGTACTTTCGAGGGGAAATTATCATTTCCCCACCCAAAAAATTACTAAAGTTCAGTTTTATTTAAATTTTTTAAAAATATTTAGTTTTCCACCCGAAATTTTAAAAAAATATTCACTTTTCCACCTAAACGTTATTCCCGTTAGAATTTTGCTGACATCATAAGGATATTTCGATCATTTAATAACGTCAAGAGTGGAAAATTTAACATTCTTTGAACTTCCAGTGGAAAAATGAACATTTTTTATATTTAAATTATTTTGGATAGTTTGTAAATTGTAAATGTTGTTTTGGAAGTTAAATGAATATTGTTTAATCATGAATGTTATTTTATTTTATTTTTTATGTTTAAATTAAATAACTTGATATTTTTTTAAAATACAAAAATTTAGATTTTTTACGGATTTGAATATCCGAAAATCCTCACAGATAATGCCCTATCCAGATCCATAAAAATATACTGCAATTCTAAATTCGGATTTATATATATCCGAATTTGTATTTTATCATACAATAATTTTTTTGTCATTCTTATAGTCAGAGATATATTTTCATTTACACTCCATGAATACTTTAGTCAAGCGTATCTAGATCTGGATCCGTGCATATCTTAAAAATTTAAATCCCAATTCAGAGTTTTTTTAATACGGATCCTGATTTTTTCAGATCTTTTAAGCTATAACTGTCATCCCTACATATATAAACACTTGAAAATTTATAATTTTTCACTTGAAATTTTTTCACCCGAAATTTAAAGAGTGTTCACTTTTCCACTTAAAGTTTAAAGAATGTTCACTTTTCCATCATGACGTTATCAAATGACCAAAATACCCTTATGACTTCGGCAAAATTCTAACGATGTTAACGTTTAGGTGGAAAAATGAACACTTTTAGAACTTCGAGTGGAAAACTGAACATTTTAAAAGTTTTTGAGAAAAACATAACTTTAATCACTCTTTGGGTGTAAAATTGATAATTTCCCTACTTTCAAGACTAAAAAAACATACATAGATACACCACACCTAATGCATACCCCCTGATAAAAAATAATAAAAATCGCATTGAAAGTTTTATTTTTTATTTAATTTTTTAATGTATGGGAATCTTTTTTTAGTCTTCTAAACGCTTATATTTTACACCCGCACCAGAAAATGACTAATATATAATCATTATAAGGTGAATGTATCATAGTTTTTTTACTAAATAACTCTCAATAGGGATGCATAGATTTTCGATTCAAACCGCAACCTGATCCGAATAACACCAACCCGAACCAAATCGTGCGGGTTTAAAATGAATTAAAATTGATTTCAGGTCACTTCAACCCGAACCGTTGGAATTTCCTTGATATGGATCCAAGTGAAGGAAAGCTGCGGGAAAGCGACAAAACTCTATGAATAAAGGAATCTTTCTATCATTTCTTGCCACGCCGTATGTTTAGTGTATTTTCTCCATCCCCCCTCTCTCCTTAAAGGTTACTCAAGGGAGGCTTCTGGTAGTGCTTGTAGCAAGGAAATATCGAAACTTTTGTACCGACATCACTCGACCGATGGTGTAGAGATCATACTTAACCCAATTCTTCGGGTCGGTGCGTGATTTTTGTGCAATAATTTCGGGTTTGACCTGAATTGTCGACCCACGTTCAAATTAGACATTAGTATATACTTTTTCTCTTCTTTAGTCCTGGAATTTAAGACATTCAATGATCATATGGAAACATGCACTACATAAATTAAAAATAGATATTTTTCTCTTCAATTATTATGTGAAAACACACAAAATTTTCTTAAAAAATTTATGACCCAAACTCCCTACCCGAACCGCCCAAACCGCCGCAGTTTTCCCTTCAAATTTACGGTTTCGGGTTCAAATTTCCCAAACCGCCGAATCGCCGACCTGATCGAGTTTAACAAATTAAAAAAACTGCATCGACCAGATCCGTGAACGCCACTAACTCTCAAATAGTAAATAAAGGTTGACCCAAATAAAAGTCAACCTGCTAGATGGCTGAGATTGATCATAATTTGGTCGGCGTTACGATAGATCCTAATGTTTTTTCCCTTTATATAAAGGTAAAGGGTGAGTAAATTTAAATATATTTTTAATTATTTACTTCTTTAAAATCTGAATTCAGACCGTAAATTTTATTAAAATATTTGAAATTCAATTTTACTACTCAAAGGAGGAGAGATCTTACCTAACTGTGTACAAAGACGTGGCTATTTTTCAGGCGCATGAATGAATCAGTATAGTTATTTAATGATCCAACGGCCGGCATGCAGTATGTAACCAATGATACGGACAGGTCCGTGAAAGCGAGGCAAGCGCATGTATCGGTCCTATTTGGACGGCAGTTATGGGACAAGTCAAATTGAGATTTGTGATCGTTAAGACATTAACTAATCGGTTAGTTAGTTATTATATAAATGGACGCCTGATCTCACTCTGTGATCGGGAACATGATGAGATACTATAATATTTTGATTAATAAATAGATTTTTTTTTTTAGAAAATATGAGAAAATAATTAATTGTACATGATTATGAGTGCCTTTCTCTTATTTCAAGACCCTGTGTCCCTTCTTCACATATGAAATGACGAATATAAAAGAAGGAAGATTGTCAATCACTACAAAAAATAAGGCCTTTAGCGTCGAAAACAATTGACGCAAAAAGTGAATAGTTCGACGCCAAAACTAAATGGTGTCGAATAATTTCGACGCTAAACTTAGACGCTAAAATGTGGACGAGAACGACCATTAGCGTCGAAATACAAATTATCGACGCTAAAATCTCTTACTTTGCGTCCAAATACTTTCGACGAAAAAGAAGAATTCCCGACGTTAAAGTTCATATTTGGCGACGAAAGTATTCGACGCTAACAATTAAACTTTTAGCATCGAATATGTAAATTTCGACGTAAAAAGTTTGACATTTGGCGTCGAATATGTTAATCGACGCTAAAAGTCGTTATTAGCGTCGAAATTAGTTTCGACGCTAAATGTTTGGATGCTAAAGATACATTTTCTTGTAGTGAATCGTTATGAATTTTTTCGAATCTGAATATTTGCAAATTCTAAATGGATCATTATATATAATATAATATAATATAATATTTTGTATTATTTATGCCGCATTAAGTTCACAGTTTGAGCAAAAATAATATATGCACATAAAAAACTAAAAATAAAAAATAATTTTGTCCTATAATAAAAAGTTTTTTCTTTTTTTTAATGTTTATGTTCTCAATTATATAAACATACCATTGTTACAGTTTGAGCATCTTTTAATACTCAAATTAGGTCTGTATCTTTAATGGGGTCTATATGGGTATATTTACTTTAAATTTTTTTACTATAATAGTTCTAAATACAACATCAAAGAACACCGAAAATGGTGGCTAACAATGGTTTATAGTGACCGGCAATGGAAAAGTTGCAGCCAGTTTGATTTTTATTTTCTACATAATAAATAAAAAACTTTTGTTTATATAAATAATAATATTAGTGCTACATTAAATAAACAACAATGTCACTTGCACTCCATGTAACGCTATATTTTTGTCTTTTTGGGCCGAAAATAATAAATTAAAAAAAAAGTTTTGAATGTTGAAAATTATTTTATTATTTTGGACATAAAAATATAAAAATCGAATACTGATGAAGTATTCATGAAGTACAACTAACAATATTCTTTAATTTAATACAAATTAATATAATATAATACAATATATAAAATAGAAATGAAACCACAAAAATATTCTCTATCTCAGCAGAAAACACTAATTTTATTTTTGTTTCTAGTCGTCGACCACGCCAGTGCTCTGGTTGACGGCAAACCAACTCCCCGCTCTTCCCCACAACTTTTCTCCTCTTTCCTTCTCTATACTTTCTTTTCTCATTTCCCCCTATTTTCTTTTTTTCTCCTCATCCATTTTCTTTTTCTTTCTCCGCTGCTTCTCACTTTCTCCTCTGTTGTCCTTTTCTTTTGCTCCCCATTAACCCCCTCACTCTCCCTTTCTCTCTTTGACTGCTCGTGGTTGTAATATCCTAAATTTTTGAGAGATTTTTGGAAGATTTCCGAATCGCGGTTAAGGTTTCGAAACAGAAGGATATTGGAGATTTTGCGTTTGAGTGATGAAAGATATATGTCGGGATGTCTTGAAGTAATATTTCGAAGCTTTGGAAATCGAGTAAATTCGAAATGGTCGATTACATGTATTTTTGGATATTTTATATTTGAGTAAATTTCATTATTTCGGCTATAAAAATGGCAAACGATCCGGTAGGATTAGCGAATTTTCGGTAAAATCGAATTTCATGTATGTCTGTGCTTGGATGAATGTGATGATAGATATGAGTTAATTATGATGATATAATAATGTTTTGATGAATCTGGATTAGTTCAGAGGGTCAATGATCCTTCTGTAACGTTTTCGAAAACTTTTCGGAAGACTTTTTGAAAACGCGTAAATTGTGGATTGTAACATCTCCATTTCGGGAGATGTTACCGGCAGGGGATAGACCGTACTAACCCCATATGCCTCAGACTCTGATAACTGCTATTCAATTATTAATACACTTTTCTCTAATTAATTATATATCTATCGTACGTATGAGACTGTGGCCCAAACTTAACAGCTTAATATACAAACTCCACTCCAATATTTGTATACATAAAGACACATGTTTTTATAATGACTACACGTTCTCAGACTAATACAAGACTTTTATTTGACTCTGACTGACTCCAACTGGACTCTTATTCTTTGACTTGGACTGGTGGAATCCATACCCTAGTGACTGCATCAATATCCGTCCTCCTGAGCTCATCCTCTGAGAATACCTGCAAGAACAGAAAACTGGGAGTGAGAGGGGGGGGGGGGGTTAGATCGCTGTACGATATAAGTGAGTGGACGATAATAACTGAAAAACCGAAGTTCCAGAAATATCTTTAAATGAAAACTCTTTTCTGAAATCTTTGTCTAAAATCTCTTTTGTTAAACTTAACTTTTCTGAAAACTGCTTTATGAAATTGTTTCTAACAACTGATTTCTAAAAACTGTTTCCTGAAAATTTAATATCTGAAAATTCTTTTTCTGAAAATCTGGTGTCTGAATATTGATCTATATCTGAAAAACTTGACGTATGAGGGTGTTACGTATCGCCGTCCCTCCCATACGCCTAACTACAGCCAGAAGTGCAAATCTATGACTTTGGGGCGTTACGTATCGCCGTCCCCCAAAGTATGCCACTATTGTCCTTGAAACTGGTGTTCTTGGGGCGTTACGTATCGCCGTCCCCCAAGCCACTGAACTAGAGCCGATAGTGCTGATCCATGCTACTACCTGACTTTGAATCTAGGGTCTAGGGGCGTTACGTATCACCGTCCCCCTACCCCTATACTAGGATCTGGGGGCGTTACGTATCGCCGTCCCCCCAGTCCTCTACATGTGCACATGTTTTCTGTCCGTCAATTCCCAAACTGTATCCAGTTACATACTGGGGTGGGTTTTTCCCCCATGCCCCGAAAAAAACATAAACTCATACTGAAAACATCTCATTTCTAATTTTTTTTTCAAAACATGCTACATCATATATAATACAAAAATAAACTTGGCTAACGCCCTAATTGCAGAAAATATAAGTCTGATATTTAAAACTATGATAAAAAGAATCAACTTAAGGTGAAGTGTGTCCATTCACTGTTTCGGAGTTACGCTAGCCTTTCATCACTCTGCTGAAGAACTTGTGTTTCCTGCGATGATCTATCATTGGATAAACTATATTATAATGGACTGAGATACGCATTACAGAATCATATTAAAATTTGCTTATTCGCGTAAACGTTATCACTCTGAAGGTATCGTACACATATCATGTTGTATCATGAACATACGAGTTGATACAGGACTTATAGGGTAGCCCCTAACACGTTCAGGTGATACTGGAATTACTTGAACTGATTTGGGCAATTATTTATCCACGCGTCGTGACGCAAAGCAATGCGCGTCACGACGCGGATCATCCAGAGAGGTGCTCAAATTTTTGCCGTGCGTGTCGCGACGCCTGAGCCTTCTGCGTCATGACATGTAATGAACCAGAAGCATTCCTGAGAAAATTCCAAGATCGCATCGTGATGCAGGGATCTCTGCGTCGCGACGCAAGGCCAATTTCAGGTATTGATTTCATCCTCTCATACACAATTTGTTCAAAACTTCCCCCAACAAATCACACAAGTAAATATTCTTTATAAACATTCTATAACATTATCAATATCATACTCACATCAACTCAAACTAATACTAAAACCTTTATTTAATTTAGTTCGAATTTGGGGAAATATTCAATGTGAAAGTTGTAGATCTCGATCTCAGCTTTCCGACGATATAAAATTCATAATAATCGAAGTTTGTATGAGAAAGTTATAACCTAAATGCCATGGGCTGTCCGTAGTGGAATATCGCATCATTTAATATCAGATTCTCGAAGAATCTACCGATAGTCTTCTCACGAGGGTATATGTTTCCAATCATAATTTATATTATGCGACGCTCATCTCGTAGTGTGTCAGTAGTCAGAATTCCTGGTCGTTATAAATTCTCCCCCTTAAATGGGATTCGTCCTCGAATCATCTTTAACTTGAAATCTTATCATAAGTCACAGAGTTTATGGGTTCCTTACACATTACCAGCTTTAACTAACTATTTAGCCAGTTCCTTTTCATCCACTGTATTATACCATTTCCCAACGATTTTCCCTTTGCTATCAAGCTGAACCTAAGATGTCATGACTTGGGAATTATGACTAAGGCTGTACACTCACTTGTTTGTGTGAACTCTTAGTTTGCCGTAACTATTCTGTATCAACAGGGCTTCTATTTAACTTAACAATGAAGGTCTTTGCCTGGCTAATCACTCTCGATTGACTAGTAAACATATGGAGTTCTTTGTCATTCTTATTATTTAACTTGTGCTTTGAACATTCAGTCATACTTGGGTAATCTGCTTCAAAGTTCGTGGCTTTAGTAATTATTCTTTGAATTCTTTACTGAGAGGTGTTACCTTGTTCTCGTTTCCTAAGACCTTTGCTGAGTATCATTGACTACTTCTTTTCTGGACCTCTAGTTGTGCTCATCATTCTTTATCTCCAATGAACTCTCTTCCTCTAGATCTTTAGTTATACACATTAATTATTCGACTCGATTGGGTTTTTCTTGGCTGACACCTTTGGCCCTCACTAAAAGTACTGGTATCTCCATACTTGTACTCAATACTAATTTTACTTCACTTGTACAACTTGATCTTAATTTTCTTTCTCATCACTTAGCTACATAGTTTTATGTATTCTCCTTGCTAAACTTCTATTACTTATGATACCGCCTAGTGGTCCTCCTTAATTGGATATAGATTCAGGCTTAACTTCTTGCACTATGGTGCCTAGATTGTAATCCCTACAATTAATATCGACCCTGGCGATTTGGTCCTGGCTAAAGCTCACACTCTTTTGTATTTTTTTTTTCAAGGGTTGTTACTCAAATACATGCTAATATCTCGTACCTTGAGAATTCACTTGCTATGCCAATTACAATTTGCATTAACTTATCTTTTCGATTCCGTACTTTAATACGAATCTACCAAACCACCAATACCCGTGGCTAAAACCGTCCCAAACCCGTAGTGGTTTGGTCAACTTAGATTAGGGCTGAGTATTTATATGATTACCTGACCAAAATTACCTTGTTGTTACTTATTTTTGTATTATTTATTAGGTATTCTCTCATACCGTCGTTGCACCTTAACAACTTCATTTCTTAACTTTTTTCTTACTACTATTTTCATCCTCTGCTTTCTTCTACTATCTACTGAGAACTTTCTTGGTCTATGTCTCTGTCTTTTTTCCTGAGAAATATCTTCTTTCTTTACATTGGCTCCTTGGAATCTTAGTCATTACTTGACTACTACTTTATTTTTTTACTGCTCCATCTGAACAACTTCTTTTCTGATTCTTTTACTCAGGACTGTCATTCACTTTTATTCCATTCTTGAACCACATCTAAAGGTTTTATGTTGTAGTCTTCCTTCACTATACTTTCACTTTTTCCTGGGAACATCTTGAAGTAACCCTAAAGGTCAATAACTATGATTGTTGTCCAATGAGGGTTGGGAATGTGGGAATTTATCCTGAGATCTTTCTAATTATGGTAATCTTGTTGCATTTACTGCTTGTTTTATAAGCCTAGGGCTCTCGTGTATGTATATATATCTGATGTCTATTCCTGTACTATGGCACTATTACTAAAAACTCTCTGGTCTTTTTCCTTTAACTTACTTCTAATCATGTTCAACTATCGAACACATTACCCTTTCTATAAAACTCCTCTGGAGTCATGTTCTCTAAAAACTTCATTGTGCAGCTTCCGCACCCCTTGTTATTTAATCTCTGTTGTCACGATCTAGTAAGAGTTGGGAGGGTGGGGTTCAATTTTGACGCTTTCCTGATGGTGGTAATCTCATCCACTACCCATGTTGTGATTGTGTGTCATGTTCATCTATTAGTGTGAGACTCTCATGTTGCTAGTTTTCGTTCCCACACTAAGATACTCTCACAAGGTACTATCTCGATTGTCTCCTTTTCCAACTTCACTCTTGATTCGCTACCCGACTATCGATTATACTATCTCTTATCATGAGCCTTCTATATAATCATGTTCTCTAATCACTTCATCATTTGCTTTTGTACCCATTTCTTCTAGTTTTTTGTTGCTTGTCCATCTTAAGTCTTTATTCTTTCTCAAAATCATATTATACTCTATATGTTATTTTTCCTTACGAAGTCTACTCAGCTACTTAGATTTTCTTCTCATCTAAGTCCTTTAAACTCCTTATATCATTTATTTTCTGAAAACTCTATTAACTTCAATTACTCAGTACATCTCTTACAGAATCTTTAGTTCATATACTACTATTTACCTAGTCTTTTCTTCTCACTACCATGAGATTCTTTATAACTTATTTACTATATTCCTGTAAATCATTCTCCCTGCTCTATTTATACTTTTAACTTCTTACTTATTTACAGATTCTTTAATTGAACGATGGCTTTTTAACTTAGTTCAACTTATCATAACTTCAAACTATTCCATCTCATACTCCTTATCTATGATTAATTGAACTCACTGATTTAACTGTCTAATCACCTCGCAATTCATTTAATTTCTCAATTATTCTTCCTTACTGGTCTTTTTCTTTACTGGACTCTAAATTGGGAATGGATACGTGCTCACGTGTCTAGTTCGGTGTCTATATGCTTGCTCGAATCAAGGTTTCCGAAAGGAAATATCTCTATTCATTATGTAGGAAATTGGTCTACTACTCCATGTCTCGGGATCCCACAACTACCATCAATTCTATACACTACTATTTTCTCATTATGTTATTTTTATGCTCGAAAACACTGAATTTATTTATTACTTCTCGCGTCTCTCTTACCATTTGCATGTCCTATTTCTTTGCTCTATAGCTTGGTACTGAGGCTAGCGGTGGTTCATTCTTCTGACTACCTTCTAGATTTCTGCTCTTGCTATAAATCACAGTCATGACACTCTGTTCTACTGTCTATACTGATACTCCTATCACTCATAAATATCTCCAATCTCACGGGTCTATTCTTGTATACTTCCATGGATTTCTACCAACTTGGACTGATTTGTGAGTTCTACTTCATTCGGTCTACTTGTGGTGTGAGCTCTTACTAGTTTTGCAAGCCTCGTGCTGTCTTACCTTAATCTTTAGCTACACTGGGTCATCTTCTTTATATCCTCGAAAACTTCCTTTCTATTTTCCTGGGTGATATGCCTTTCGAAGTCTTTTCATATCTTAAGATGAGCTATCATTGAGCTTCTTTCAGTCATCTATATCTATGCTGGTAGGGACTATGGCAAACATCTTATGTCTCAATGGGTTACGGTATCATTGTTCTGGTACTCTGTGTTCTGGTAGAGTCTATTTCTCATGTAAGGTAGGTATGAGATAGGCTCTTGTCAGAACAAATTCCTTAACTGGTATCACTAAGTAGTTGCAAACTAGGTAGCTTAGGGTCTTGTCCTCATCGAATCACTTGGGGTAAAATAACTAATTATTTCTGTTTATGACTTTTATTTATCTACTTGAGGACCTGGGTCTGGATTTTGGGATCTAGAGTTCTCTAGGTCTTTTTTGGCATCTATTGTCTATGGGAACTCCTTAGGCTAGCCTTGATCTCTCGCTTCTTTTACCTTTCTGTCTATTCCTCGTTACATGGGAAACTTACTATCTACACGATGTACTTGAAGGCTATTAGTTCAGCTTGAAGGAATGTTCTGAGGAAGGAAATGATCTTATATCTTCTAGACACTCTATTACTTGTTCGGGCTTTTCCTATTCTCTTTTTATTATCCAGGGTAGATATCCTCAAAATTTCACTGTCTTATTCTATCCCTTTACTTTTCTTTATCTCTGGCTACTTACACTCTCATACATCTTTCTTTATTTTCTTTTAGCTTTCCTTTCTCACTCCCTTGGTAACTTTTATTAAAATCTTACTATCCGATTTCATAGCTCGTTTGTACTTCTGGTAATAGGTCGGAATAACTTCAAGAAGATTTCTTAACTTGGATATAGAGTATAATGGTTCTCATAAGGAATGCTATTCGAATAATCTAGGAAGGCTTTATAACTTGTCTATGAAACTTGAGGACGTACTCGAGAATCAGATACTTGAGAGGTAGTGCCTTACATACGAGTATCCCGGACATACTGCGTATACCAGACCCCATCACTCTACCCACTGCAGTCACTGACTCCCTAGACCATGCTCTGATACCATCTTTGTAACATCCACATTTCGGGAGATGTTACCGGCTGGGGATAGACCGTACTAACCCCATAAGTGTCAGACTCTGATAACTGCTATTCAATTATTAATACTCTTTTCTCTAATTTATTATATATCTATCGTACGTATGAGACCGTGGTCCAAACTTAACATCTTAATATACAAACTCTACTCCAATATTTGTATACATAAAGACACATGTTTTTATAATGACTACACAATCTCAGATACTGATACATGAATTTTATTTGACTCTGACTGACTCCAACTGGACTCTTATTCTTTGACTTGGACTGGTGGAATCCATACCCTAGTGACTGCATCAATATCCGTCCTCCCGAGCTCATCCTCTGAGAATACCTACAAGAATAGAAAACTGGGAGTCTGGGGGTTAGATCACTGTACAATCTAAGTGAGTGGACGATAATAACTGAAAAACCAAAGTTCCAGAAATATCTTTAAATGAAAACTCTTTTCTGAAATCTTTGTCTAAAATCTCTTTTGTTAAACTTAACTTTTCTGAAAACTGCTTTCTGAAAATTGTTTATAACATCCGATTTCTAAAAATTATTTCCTGAAAATCTAATATCTGAAAATTCTTTTTCTGAAAATCTGGTGTCTGAATACTAATTTGTATCTGAAAAACTTGACGTATGAGGGCATTACATATCGATGTCCCCACATACGCCTAACTAGAGCCAGAAGTACAAATCCATGACTTTGGGGAGTTATGTATCGCCGTCCCCGAAAACATGCCACTCATGTCCCTGAAACTGGTAGTCTTGGGGAGTTACGTATCGCCGTCTCCCAAGCCACTAAACTAGAGCCGGTAGTGCTAATCCATGCTACTAACTGACCATGAATCTAGTGGCGTTACGTATCGCCGTCCCCCTAGCCCTGAACTAGGATATGGGGGTGTTACATAGCGCCGTCCTCCCAGTCCTCTATATGTGCATATGTTCTCTGTCCGTCAATTCCCAAACTGTATCCAGTTACATACTGGGGTGGATTTTTCCCCCATGCCCCGAAAAAAAACATAAAACTCATGCTGAAAACATCTCATTTCTAAAACATTTTTCAAAACATGCTACATCATATATAATACAAAAAAAACTTGGCTAACGCCCTAATTGCATAAAATATAAGTCTGATATTTAAAACTGTGATAAAAAGAATCAACTTAAGGAAAAGTGTGTCCACTCACTGTTTCAGAGTTCCGCTAGCCTTTCATCACTCTGCTGAAGAACTTGTGTTTCCTGTGATGATCTATCATCGGATAAACTAGATTAGAATGGATTGAGAAACATATTACAGAATCATATTAAAATTTGCTTATTCGCGTAAGCGTTATCACTCTGAAGGTATCGTACACATATCATGATGTATCATGTATATACGAGTTAATACGGGACTTATAGGATAGCTCCTAACACGTTCGGGTGATACTGGAATGACTTGAACTGATTTGGGCAATTATTTGTCCACGCGTCGTGACGCAAAGCAATGCGCGTTGCGCACAGATCATCCAGAGAGGTGCTCAAATTTTTATCGTGCACGTTGGGACGCTCGAGCCTTCTACGTCGCGACGCGTAATGAACCAGAAGCATTCCTGGGAAAATTCCCAGATCACGTCGTGATGCAGGGCTCTCTGCGTCGCGACGCATGGCCAATTTCAGGTATTGATTTCATCCTCTCATGTACAATTTGTTCAAAACTTCCCCCAACAAATCACACAAGTAAATATCATTTATAAATATTCTATAACATTATCAATATCATACTCACATCAACTCAAACCAATACTAAAACCTTTATTTAATTTATTCCCAAATTTAGCTAATTGGGAAATTCACACAATCACCATTCTTTCTTAGCATAACAATCACTCAATCATCATCATTTCCGAATTCTCAACATGCTATACTTATTAAATCTTTAAGACTCAAAGTATCTCAATTTAGGTCACGTTTCCTTACCTTCTTTATGCTTGATTTTTGTTCATCCTTCAAGTCTTCCATGGTTAACATTGGTCTTCCTTGCTTCATCCTCTTTCTTTTCTCTCTTTTTCTTTCTATTCTTTCTTTTTCTTCTTCTTCTTCTTCTTCTTCTTCTTCTTCTCTTCTTCCTCTCCCTTCTACATTTTCTTCTTCATTCTTTTCATAATTTTTGGAAACCTTGAATAGTGCTCCTTTTATATACATGGGGTTGTTTGATATTTGGAAGATTGAAGAAAAAAATGTGGAAATTTGGAGAATATTGGGGACTTTTCTAGATGAGTCCATGGGCACTGTTCATCTAGAATTTTGACCCACGTTTTTGGCTTGCTTCTAGTTTGCATTTGGGAAAATATTCATCGCGAAAGTCGTAGATCTCGTTCTCAGCTTTCCGACGATATAAATTCATAATAATCATAGTTTGTATGAGAAAGTTATGGCCCAAATACTATGGGAACATCGCAATGTTTAATATCAGATTCTCGAAGAATCTACCGATAGTCTTCTCACGAAGGTATATGTTTCCAATCATAATTTATATTATGCGTCGCTCGTCTCGTAGTGTGTCAGTAGTCAGAATTCCCAGTCATTACATGGATTTGAGCTATCAGGTTATTTTAGAATATTATGTTATGATGAATTATGAGTATCAAAATGGTTTTGTAAGAAATGGGATAAATCCGAAAGATTTCGGGTCCATTTGTAATGATTTTTGACTTTTTAGAGGATTTTTGAGGTTTAGGTTGGAAAGTGATTTTGATGTTATGGATTTGTAATATATGATGTTTTAAGAGTAACAAAACTAAAATCGTTGAAATCAGACTTGATTTGGTTATTCCGAGAAGATCCAGAAGTTTTTTATAGTCAAGTCAAAAATTCCACGTACCACCGATTCTGATTGCTTATTTTCATTTATTTTGGAAAATTTGACTTAGATAAGGAGTGTTCGTGAGATCAGGTAAGTAAACCACACAATGAATACTTGATATATCATTTGTTTGTTTGCTTCTTTGTCTCTATAGGAAATTTATGTATAAGTTTAGCCGTATCGACTACCATAGGTTTGGGTTGGTTATAGCCACGAGTTTTAGTGGTTTGGTATAGTTATGCACAGAATCCTATGTCATGAGTATACAGATAAAAGAAATAAATAAGGAAGTTAAAATTACGTTATTGATGTATATTATGATAATGGCGTTTCTTGATGCATAAGATATTTGTCAATATTCGATGGTTTTGAAATGTGCTATGCGATATGTCGGACCTGTGAGTTCTTGTTAATGAATGATGAATTGATATGTGTCTGGTTGCCCTTAGTTGTTTATTTTCTGAAATAAGTGGATTGTATACATGTTTTGAAACATTTTGCAAATAAAATAATAAGGTTTTGACTTCACTTATGATATAAGAAGATTTTGCCACAACAAGTGTTCTGCTTTTTTTGGGCCTTGCCCATTTGACTACAACCATTTTGTTACCCTCTATCGACATGGTCATGTTTCAGATAATGTCTGGTTAGTACACACGATTCAGACATTGGACACATGATTTTCCTTTCGTTTAGTGAATAGGTTTCTAGATGCATGTTACGATTTTGTGAAACAAGGATTTTGAAATTTTATTCTGATCACAAAGACCAGTTTTATGATATGCTATGAATACTTTAACTTTTACTATTAACGATATTGTGATTTATATTCTGATATTTAATATTTTGAAATTTGATTCTCCGATACTTCTTATTCATGTGTTTTATGATACTTTCGATTTATGTTTCAACGATAATTTTGGTTTATTATTTTCTGAAAGTTTCTGAGAAAAGAATTTATATAACTTGGTTTATACGTTCTGATTGGATATTATATGATACATTTTTCGCCATGGTACTTGTATGATGATTTTATGGATTTTAACCCCCCGTGACGCTTGTTTGGGGTGTCCATACCAGCAGGAAATGACTGACCCACTATCTTATGTCGATGTGGTCATGTTTCAGACATTGTCAGATCTTTACACACGACTCGGGTTATGGACGCCTGCTTAGTTTGATGTTTCTGAATTTTGGAAACTTCTAATTTCAAAATATTTTTTTATACATAAGTTAGACTTTTAAAGATGACTTCCATGTATTCTAATTTTCGATATGACTACATAGAGTCTGTAGTATGATTTCTGATTCAGATGATGAATGTGTTGTCTGTAAGGTTTTTCTATTGTGATCTGTTTCCAATGAGGAATATATTGTTTGTGAAGAATTTGCATTATGATTTCTGAATCTGCTAACGAATGAGATCTGTTTTTGACATTTGTATTCCGATTTTTGTTCCAGATTATGGATGAAATTGACAGTGTGGAATTTACAATGTGATTACCGTAAGTGATATAGAATATGATTACCTGTAAATAATCTGTAATATGTTATCCGGTTATGATAATGTATGCTATTATATGTAAATAATCCGTATTACGTTTCGTTTCTGATAATGAATGTCATTTGGCTGTATGGAGATTCACTTGTGTGTTTTCTGTTCCTTTTGTGTGGATGAAACTGCTTTTGTGATATTCATGTTTGACATGTGTCAATGATCCGTGTGCTTTTGATGATTATGGAATATCTATTAGGAAAAAGATTATGAAATCTGTATAAGTTATATTTTGAGGTTGTATATATTTGTTGTAATTCGGGGTTTGAACGTTCGAAGAAGTTTCCGTATAAGAATTTTGATTCTCATCAGGTACGCTTCATGAACTCAGCTTCTAGGTCACTTTATGTACAAGCTTTCGAAAGGCTTTATGTTTAATGAGTATAAAAGGCAGTACGACGTATAAGGATTTTCTGACAGACAACTGTACATATACATATATATATGTGTGTGTGTGTGTGGCTACATACTGAGTTTTATAACTCACACCACTTTGGTTTTCTAGTTTTGCAGATTGGTAACCAAATCGGTCAGTCATCAAGTGTAGGATAATCGTCCTCGAGACGAAGGATCACCCAAGCTGCAGTCAGCCACTCTAGAGTCATAAGGACATGTTTAAGAAGTCTATGAGTTTTGTTAGTTATGTTTTGAATCGTGCAATGAACGTTATTACATTTATTTTAAATAAACGTTTTGATGTGTAAGTGTAATTATGGACACAGAGCCCTTGAGTATTGATGTTGTGATTTGTTTTATTTTGAGTTAGACCAGAGGTACTTACTGCTTAGTTGTTGTTTTGACAGGTCATTTTGGTGCTGAACTGTGTTCCAAGTTGTCCATTTTAGTGTGCGTCATGTCCATTTTTCGTAAAATTTGAGGCTCAGAGAGACGGGTTATTTCTATCTCCTACCGGTAGCATCCTGCCTCTGGCGGGGTGTTACAGTGGTTCATCGAAAAATTTCCATCCAATGAACTCACTGATAATCTCTGTCCCTTTTTTCTTTTGTTTGTTTTCTTATGGTTTTTTTTTTATTTTATTTATAAAAATGTTGATATATGGATTCACTCTGCGAAGTGGTAAATGTCAAACCTTTGTCTTTGTTTTATAGTTTCCATTTGTGTAGGAATAATAATATTTTCTCCAACCTACAAAAGAATTAGTGTGAATTAAATGAGAAGATCCGATATTGGTGGTAAAGATTGGAGCTCTACGGTGCTTCCAAAAGTGTATGTACAACTTATAAATCTATTATTTTTTTTGTATCAGAATGATTGCATATTGTTGTAAAATTTTTATGTTTAATATATGTATTCTGTTGTTTCAGTTCTTGTTAGGAATATGTATTCATCGGCATTAAGCTGAACTTGAGGTGGAGAGACCAGGCATGTACCGTAATTCTCCCGGCCTTAAGTAATTTTAAGTATGAATATGTATTCCTAATGATTACAGGGAGTACGTAATGCATATGTTGTGTTATGTTGTTAGGTTTATTCTAATTAAACTTGATTTTAGGTATCGTAAGTTTATATTCGAATTGATATGGCTGCGTAATTACATCTTTGTGTTGTTTTTATAAATGTATGAATTTCATTAAAAAAAAATACAATATAGTAGAATCCAATATTGCCATTAAAATTTAACCCATATAATTAGTTGATGGTCAAAGCTCATTTAGTTTCATGTATATAAATACCAAATGGTTTTTAAAAATATTTATTTATTATAATTCTCTTACTAATTAGTCCCATATAGTAGTTCTCAACAAATATAAAAAACCATCACCATCAAGGCATCAAATGGATGGTGATGAAATCTCAAGGATTAATATTAATTATTTGAGTCAAAGCACTGTATAATTGACCCATTTACACACAACTGATATTTTAAACAATAAAAATTTAAATATCCCTTCAATTCTGAAACACATAATTATAATAAATTAATATAGCAGTTGTCAACTCTGTTTAAAAATTTTAATTAGTTATTATATTTTGTAGTATATGCCTAGGAAGATTTTAGATTCGTTTGTAGTATTATGATGACCACGAGATTCCCTTTTTAAAAAAATATATAACTCCTCATCAGCAGTAGCAGCAGTACTAAAAGTAGTACATTTCATTGCATTGTATTATTTAAGCCATTGAATCTCTCTATAGGGCTTGCGTAATCTGACCAACCCTAATTGGTACAATTTGAACATTTTTAGGTCACATTTTGAGAGCTATATATAATAATTTAAAATCAAACCCGGTTGGAGTTTCAACATGTTTATTTAATTTTAGCTTTTCATAAGCTAAAATAATGCAGTGAATATTTAATCAGGAAGATACTCTTTGCTGACAATGTAAATATATTTACAAACAACTGAGTGGATTTTATCATGAGCTTAAATTAATTATTTGAGATTAAGCAGCTTGTTATTTGGCAGATTTATTTTTTATTTTAAATAAATTCAGAACGAGCAAAGCTTCCCATTAAGACGATACATCCCATCTAGGTTGGCATCCAAGTACTTGTCTAATCCTTAACAGGGTTCCTATGTAGGGACAATAAATGTTACATATTTCGACGCTGAATGTTAAAAATTTCAATATAATTTTAGAAGGCGAAAAATTCATAATTTATTTTTATGGCTTCTAGCAACGAAAAACTAATTCGTCGCAAAAAGTTTTAAAAGTTTTTTAAAAAACATCCGCCCTCTAAAATTATATTTAAATTTTTGACATTTAGCGTTGACGTTTACCCTTGGTGTCGAAAGAGTTGTTTGACGCTAAAGGTCTACCCTTTACCGTCAAAATTCAAATTCGATGCTAAAGGGTTGAACCTTTTAGCGTCGAAAGAGTTGTTCGACACTAAAGGTCTACCCTTTAGCGTCGAAAATCAAATTCGACGCTAAAGAGTTAACCTTTAGCGTCAAAAATTTATTCGACGCTAAAGTTCTATCTTTTGATGTCGAAAGAGTTGTTTGAAGCTTTCCAAATTGAATGGTGTTGCTGAGGACGAGACCGTTGGTGACAAGAACAAGATGAAGATTAATATCACAAATAATAATTGCAGGGAAGAGATCCAAAAGATATTTCAAGATGCTGTTGTGATATTTTATATCGTACCGCAAGTGTACGGTGTCAAGTTTTAGTATAAATCAGTGAAAGAGTGTCGAACCCACAGGGATTGCGTTAACTCGCATTAAGTACTACAATTGATAATCCTAACTTTATTTAGTGGCTTAGTTAATTTAGTAATCTTTATTTGTTTATTTTATCTTTTGCTCGGGACTAGCAAAATCATAAGTTTGGGGGTATTTGATAAGTGTGGAATTTACACACCAATTCAGTACCGTTAGCTTATCATTTTGTTAGATTCCGTATTATTTAATGTTGCTTTTGGAGTTGTTTAGTGTTGTGTTGACAGGAAACAGGAACAGGAAAATTCAGGTTCTTTCCGGGAATAATTAGATGCAAGCACAAAATGGTCAGAACTGAGAAGAAGACCTGGTGCCATGGCGCCAGAAAGCCATACAACTTCCAGTGAGTTAGGCGCCATGGCGCCGAGAGAAGCGACCGTAGCCAAAGGCGCCGCGGCGCCTAACCTGAAGACTTAATATGGCGCCGCGGCGCCTTCAAGGAACCTGAAAAGAAGACTTGCGCCGCGGTGCCGAGTTTCCATACTAACTCCAGCGCATATGGCGCCACGGCACCAGTTAGAAAGAAAAATATAAAAAACACGCGAGGAGATAGAGTTGGAGCTTGACTGGGAAACTTGAAGATTATAAATAAGACTCATTACACAACATACGAAGAAAGAAACAAAACCCTAAAAAAAGGACATCAATTATCAAGAACAGAGATTGAGATCTAGGAAAGAAGAAGGCATCGACTTTAGGAATTTCAAGGAATCTGTATCGGGTTCCATTCTTTATTTTCTTCTTAGATTCTCTTTATTATTGTGATGTATTCCTTAAGATTGTTGTTTTGTTTTGAAATAGCCATGAGCTAATACTCTTATTCTAGGGTTTGATGTATCCTATTGCCTGAAACTATGTATTAAGTATCAATTGAATCTCATAATAATTCTCTGAAAGTTTATTTATATTATCTCTATGCTTAATGCTTTATATTTGCTGGCCACAATTGTAATGATATTATACTTAGATCTGTCACTCGAGAGAGGAGATTTGAGTAGGATGTGAGAAATATAATCAAGAATGTTATAGGGTTCGAGAGAATTTATAACTCTTGAAAGCAGTTAATAAGAATCACCGTACTTAATGAATTGTTGATTGTTGGAGTCTATAGAGATATTGATTCTTTACACTTGACAATACCTCCAGTGCTATTCGAGAGAGAGAGTGGAGAAATTTATGGTTTTGGCTTATAAACTTGGAATTTGACATGAGATAAATGAATGCATAATTACATAGTGGATGGCTAGGTGAAATCAAACTCTAGGATTCTTTCTCATTTCGTATTATTTATTTATTTTTGGATAATTCATCCTTAATTAGCATTGTGTTGGTTCTTCAATTAATTTCAAATCTAATTTTTCTGTGTCTAGATAGGGCTAAGGTTAGTAATTATAGTACTTGGTGTAATTTAAATTTCAATCCTTGTGGGTTCGACACTCTTAACTCATATTTATACTAAAACTTGACACCGTACACTTGCGGTACGATATAAAAATATACAGATCTCTAATAAATAATAAAGATTTTAATAATTAAATAAAATATACAAATATTTAGATAGGAGGAACTAATACGATAGAGATTCTGGATCCTGATTTCACCTAGCTGTCTCCTATGTATTTTTCATGCCAATTAATCTTTGTTCAGTTATATTATTTATAAGTCAAGATCCTAAAATATTCACTCCCTCTCTCGAGTGCCGAGTGAAAATATTATCAACTATAGACTTCGATATCTCTATAAAAATCCAATAGTTAACAACTCATTACGATTTGTGATTCTATGTTAACGACTTCAAAGGACTATAGATTCTCTCGAACTCTATAAAATCCTAGGCTATATTCTCTAGATCTATTCAAAATCCCCTCTCTCGAGTGATAGATTCTAAACATTCATCATCTCAAATTGTGGCCAACAATCAAGAAGCATTAAACTCAAAAGAATATAAATAAATCAATAAAACTTCATAACAAAATCAGTAATTAAAATAAAGTTCAAGCATCAGTTACATCATTCTCCAGAATTAAGGAGTAAATTCATGACAAAAGATAAAACATTGAATAATCAAGCCACGAATCTAATGGAAATCATTAGAGTTTTAAGAAAGAAATAAGAAGATAAAACCCGAATTGAATCTCTTCCTCTCCGGATATTACAGCATTTGTCTCTTCTTGTCGCTTTTCAATCCTATCTTTGGATCTCTAAAAATATGTGTTCTGTGTTTTGTGCTCTGTATTAGCCTCCCTTTGAGTGTTGGATGGACTGTTATATTTATAGTTGAGTCTGGGAGTCTTTGGGTGTCATTAGGATTATTAAAAACCCTAAAAATTGAATCCTGGAACGTATAGGTTTTCTTCCGGATCATTGCAGCTTGTAAATGGGCGCCGGGGCGCCTATCTCTCTGTAAACTGTATGGACTAGGAGGCTTGTTAGGGCGCCGTGGCGCCTGCCTTTTGTTTCATTCCAATTGGCGCCATGGCGCCATATGTGTGTATCAAGTGGGCGCCATGGCGCCTTCAATTGCAAGAGTTAGGCGTCGTGGCGCCTAATTCTCTGTGAATTGTATGGGATTTAGGCGCCATAGCGCCTGATGATCCCGTTGCTCGTCCTGTGTTCCCTGAAGTTCCCAAAACACGTGCAATTATTCCCCGATCCATATTTTAATGCTCCTACAAATAAAACATAAAATAAACTATAAAAGATATTTAATATCTCGAATTATAACAAAATAATAAGCTGAGAATGCCATAATAAGTGGGTATAAACCACAATTATCAAATACCCCCAAACTTAAGGTTTTGCTAGTCCCGAGCAAAAGATAAAATAAAAAAATAAATTCAAATAAATAATTAAAAATAACTCAATTAAATAAGACACTTTCGTAGGGATCACGATTGCATTTAGCGTATGCAACAAGCCTTTAAACCCCTAGGCGGCCCTAGTGGACGAGTTATAGTCTCGTGAGGGCTTACAGTGACGATACCCACAAACGTCATTCACACACAATCATGCAAAAATAAAAAATAACAAAACATAGTCTCGATAGTTACGAATAAATATATCCTCAAAGAAAGCTTATAAATGAAATCAAAGAATCTTCAAAGTACGCAATTGCAACTCGAATCCAAATTCTCGAATAAATTATCTAAGCTAGACTCACGGTGTGTGTGTGTAAAGGTTCATTCACAACTTTGATCTTAAGTAAGCTAACTCAATGATTTCGTTTAAAAATTAGAATCGATGGGTCAAACCAACCTATATATCTTAATTATGCTCTGTAATTACCTTATTTTGTGTTCGGTATGGTATGGTTTTTCTTTTATTTTCTTGTCTCTTTTTTCTTTTCTCATTTTTGTACTTTTTTTTTCCAACTCACCTACCCTTTAAGGTAGCATTTCTCCTCATGGTGGTCCTAATACTCGCCCATGGGTAGCTTCACGCTTATCGGTTATAGGTGGTTTATTTTCTTTCTTTAGAGACATTTTTCTTTTTCTTTTTTTAGCTATACCATACTTCATAACACTAGCAAATCAAGATAGATATCTAAGCAAACGGTCATTCATCGACATGCAATTTCTTCAACTGACCACCTTGTCAACTACTTAAGTTTTACTGCTAAAAACCTATTTTTAAGTGCTTACGAGTCTAACATAGATCAATTATTAAGGCATCAGATAAAAGTAAATTAGGCACTTATCGTTTCTAAAATTTCACCCATAAACAAACAATATTATCACAATATTTATGCTTTACTATCAAAGACTAAATTTTTTTTTTTTTCAATAAATTTAAACAACTAAATAGCAAGTAAACAACATGCACACACCCCCAAACTTAAAATTTACATTGTCCTCAATGTAAGATAAATATCAAGAGCAAGAGTGAGGAACAACACTACCGTGCATGGAGTTGATCAGACTCTTGCTGGTTGGAATTTGGTTGCGCGGGCGTTGTATGTCTCGTGCTACCTGCATAAATAACATGCAAATAAATAAATAACACACAATAAAATAAAATAAAATAAAATAAAAAGTAAAGAAAATAATAATAAAAGAAATGCAAGGGTTGCCTCCCCGCTAGCGCTAAGTTTAACGTCTTCAGCCAGACGCAACCACCCAAATGGTTATGGTGGCTTAAAAGTAGTGAACCGGGTAATCTCATATGTTTTCTTCTTTGGTATCCACCGGTTCTTATGACATGAAAAAGATAGCTTGGCAGGCTGTGGTGATTTATCCATAGATGGTCCCCCAGGATATGTAGATTTCCCTTCAATTGGAAATTCTGGACTGCACATTCGGCAAAATTGGCTCGGTTTTCTTTTTAATCTTCCAGGAATTATCTCTAAGTGAGAACTGGCCTTTCTTTTCCTCTTTTTACGGCCCTTTGGGAGTGGTTTCAAGTTTATCTGCAGAGAATTTTCCTTTATGCATGGCTGCATTATGCTCATAGGCTGTTGAAATACTGATTCACCATGTCTGGTTTCAACTCCCTTTTCTACTGTATCTATCCTGTGACAGTCTGCATCACTTTGAGAACTCGGCATGGCTCTGAAAACACTGAAGGTGATTTCTTCATATTGACCTCTCATTATCAATTCACCTTTGTTCTCTTCTTCTGTTACTGTTTCCTCCTGAAATACCATTTCATTTTCTTTACTGCCTAAGTCCTGAGAGGTGTCTTTAAACTCTTTTCCGCTCCTACATGTTATAATTTGACTTGCTCATTGGGGTTGACTTCAGTATCACTCGGAAAATCCCATGTCTGTTGATTGGCCATGGAAGAAGCAAGCAACTCATTTTGCTTCTAAAGATTTCATATTTGCCTCTATATTGCCCATTCGTGTTTCGATATTATCCAGCATTGACTCATTCTTCTCAAACCTCTCTGAAGCTGTAGCTACAAACGTGATCATGAGGTCTTCTAAGGAAGGTTTCTGCTCAACTTTTGGATAATTGAAGCCATGAGGAGGTTGCAAAATGTTCTCCATATCAGCATATGAAAAATTCGGATGATAATAATTAAGCATATGACTGCCTCTACAGTTGTTGAAGTTCCATTGTTCACATACTGTACTTGTTCAAATCCTGCTCCTCTGTTGGATAAAAACATTCCATTAGCAGAAACAGCTTCAATAGACGGTTGACTCATTTGATTTATCAATACTGCTAGATGAGTCGTGAAGGACGATACTTCAGCTATCAGTGCACTAACAAGATCTGCCATTGGTTCTTTTCAAACTCACCTCGTAAGAAAAAATATAAAACAGCAAAATAAAATAAAAATAAAAATAAAACTTAAGACAAAAATAAAGAAAATAAAAATAAAAATAAAAATAAAAATAAAATTCTAAATTAAAGCTAAGATTACTTGGTAGTAGTATTAATATGAATTAAACAAACAATCCCCGGCAACGGCGCCAAAAACTTGTTGTGATATTTTATATCGTACCGCAAGTGTACGGTGTCAAGTTTTAGTATAAATCAGTGAAAGAGTGTCGAACCCACAGGGATTGCGTTAACTCGCACTAAGTACTACAATTGATAATCCTAACTTTATTTAGAAAATAAATAATAAAGATTTTAATAATTAAATAAAATATACAAATATTTAGATAGGAGGAACTAATACGATAGAGATTCTGGATCCTGATTTCACCTAGCTGTCTCCTATGTATTTTCATGCCAATTAATCTTTGTTCAGTTATATTATTTATAAGTCAAGATCCTAAAATATCACTCCCTCTCTCGAGTGCCGAGTGAAAATATTCAACTATAGACTTCGATATCTCTATAAAAATCCAATAGTTAACAACTCATTACGATTTGTGATTCTATGTTAACGACTTCAAAGGACTACAGATTCTCTCGAACTCTATAAAATCCTAGGCTATATTCTCTAGATCTATTCAAAATCCCCTCTCTCGAGTGATAGATTCTAAACATTCATCATCTCAAATTGTGGCCAACAATCAAGAAGCATTAAACTCAAAAGAATATAAATAAATCAATAAAACTTCATAACAAAATCAGTAATTAAAATTAAGGTTCAAGCATCAGTTACATCATTCTCCAGAATTAAGGAGTAAATTCATGACAAAAGATAAAACATTGAATAATCAAGCCACGAATCTAATGGAAATCATTAGAGTTTTAAGAAAGAAATAAGAAGATAAAACCCGAATTGAATCTCTTCCTCTCCGGATATTACAGCCTTTGTCTCTCTTGTCGCTCTTCAATCCTCTCCTTGGATCTCTAAAAATATGTGTTCTGTGTTTTGTGCTCTGTATTAGCCTCCCTTTGAGTGTTGGATGGACTGTTATATTTATAGTTGAGTCTGGGAGTCTTTGGGTGTCATTAGGATTATTAAAAACCCTAAAAATTGAATCCTGGAACGTATAGGTTTTCTTCCGGATCATTGCAGCTTGTAAATGGGCGCTGGGGCGCCTATCTCTGTAAACTGTATGGACTAGGAGGCTTGTCAGGGCGCCGTGGCGCCTGCCTTTTGTTCATTCCAATTGGCGCCATGGCGCCATATGTGTGTATCAAGTGGGCGCCATGGCGCCTTCAATTGCAAGAGTTAGGCGCTGTGGCGCCTAATTCTCTGTGAATTGTATGGGATTTAGGCGCCATGGCGCCTGATGATCCCGTTGCTCGTCCTGTGTTCCCTGAAGTTCCCAAAACACGTGCAATTATTCCCCGATCCATATTTTAATGCTCCTACAAATAAAACATAAAATAAACTATAAAAGATATTTAATATCTCGAATTATAACAAAATAATAAGCTGAGAATGCCATAATAAGTGGGTATAAACCACACTTATCAGATGCCAATATCCAAGATCAAGAACTAATTTCAGTGAAAAACAAATCAGTCTGGTATGCCGATTCAAGTCCATGAATGTGTGAATACAAGAAACCAAGATAACAACTACCTTGACGAATTGAACGGTGTTGATAAGTATGAAATCGTCGGTCAGAAAATCATGATTACCATCACAAATGACAAGAACACACTTTCAAATGAGGAGATCAACAAGTTGGTGACACACTCACAAAATGGTTCTTTTACTCCCAAGTATAAGAGTGTCAAAGTAATAAAACAACCTGGTAAGTCCGTAATCGATTCACAGAGAATAGATTTAATAAGAATGTGAAAAAATAAAAAGAGTGAATTGTTTGAAATGATTTCGAATTTTATTGATGGCTTCTTGTTTCTCAATGAATGCATGCAAGGTATTCTCAAGGGTTTTCCTAGTTGGTGGGATGTATGGTGCATAATTCTGAGAATTTTGAAAATTCTGATGTACCTGGGGAGGCTGTTGTGATGATTGTGTTTGGTTATCATTGCTCCAATTGAAGTTTGTATGGTTTCTCCAACCAGAATTGTAGGTTTGGGAGTATGGGTTTGGATTTGGTCTCTTGAAGGTGTTTATGGAACTGACTTGGTCATGGAAACATTCTTACAGGGCTGGCAAGATTGGGCAAACTTATGTGACATGTTCATTTGAATTACAGATTTGACATGTGACTTATTGAATTGACTTGACATGGTCACTCTTCCTCATTTTTAATGCCTCGACTTTTTAAGTTAGAGATGCATATTTAACAGAAAGGTCATGATCTTCCCTAAGGTTAAACATACATCTACCATATGACTGTGGTTTTACATGTGACTAATAAGTGCCAACCGTATCCCATTGTTGTCCATTCTCTGCTATGTGTTCTAGGTAATCTAGTGCATCTTCGGAATTTTTGTCCCTAAACTTACCATTACACATCATTTTCACTACTTGTCTACCTTGGGGTGTTAAACCCTCGTAGAAGTAGGAAACCAGCCTCCATGTTTCAAACCCGTGATGTGGACAAACATTTAACATATCTTTAAATCTCTCTCAATATTGGTAAAATGTTTCCCCCGACTCTTGTGTGAAAGTTGTGATTCTCCTCTTAAAAGAGTTTGTCATGTGAGGGGGAAAGAATTTTTTTAGAAACTGCTCTTGCAAATCATCCAATGCTCTGATGGATCCTAACCTAAGGTTCTGCATCCAAATTTTAGCTTTATCCCTAAAAGAAAAGGGAGAAAACTTAAGTCGAATTATACTCTATAAATCCCCGCCAAAGGCAAGGTGCTACCGGCAGGATATACTATTAACCAATCCCCATAAGCCTATAAATTTACAGAAAATCCGGCATAATGTATCCTAAAAATGGACAACCTAGATCTCAGTCCAGCATTAAAGCAAACCTGAAATAAACATCATATATAAAAATGGACCTCAGTCCAAACCAATACATCAAAATCATCACTTAAGGATTCCATGCCCATATTATCTCTCAACACTCAATGGCTTTGTGCCCACAACATCATAAGCAATCAAATCATTTACTTAATACAAACGGCGTGCTCAGCACGACAAATAAAATAATAAATCAAATATCTTAAACTTCTAAAACCTCTCCCATGACACTTGCGAGGGTGACTGCTGCTTGGATGATCCACGTCTCGAGCATGACTTCAAAGTTGAAATGGTTGACCCATCTGATAGCCAACTTGCAAAACTACCAAACTTATTTGGGGTGAGTTATAAAAGTCAGTAAGTAACCATGCTAGTATTATAACAAACAAGTCAAATATAAACTTCAAACAAGCAAATCAAACATATCAGCAGTTTATCAGAATTACTAAATTGTTACAAGTTCAAATTTTATTAACTTGTTATTATCCTTTATACTTAACCCATACCAAACTTCCATATTTACATAGCTACATATGCACTAATCTAATAGCTAACATCCAAAGAATTCAGAGCAAAACATGAATACCATAGAGTACATCGTGTAATATCAAATACACTTCAATAACTTGAAACATTAAGTCATACATATATACTTTTATCACAATTAGCCATCTTTGAAATATCATTAAATCGGCAACTCAAACAAATTGTCTTCTATTCGAATACAACTATCTTCAATACCAAAACAAACTTACTTTAACTCTTTACAAACTTTCTACAATACCAACAACCTTGTGATAACTTAACATTCGTATTTCTTTCACAATATACGTATATACAATACACACTTAGCATATGCATTTTATAGCATCTTATAGTCACACCGGTTTACATGTCATTCTTTCATTCCTTGCACACATACACCATCCATACATATCACATGATCTATCATACATACATATATACTTAAGAATACACAACAGTCAAGGTATCCAGAAACACATAATCAAGACAGAACATACATATGAGCTGGCTCACACATAAAATAGGTATGAGATAAATATCATCCGAACAGATTTCCTAACCAGCTCGGCTACTACACCACGAAATCATTAACCAATTAAACATACACGCATACATACATATCACGTGTCACAAACTCATTACACCATTTCTCATACACAAGCACATACATGACAAATATTGATTAATCATTCAGAATCGTCATACATATACGCTTATATATATAATCAAACAAATGAATATACTTATTACTTCGAATTCTGATACCATGACCTTTATAATCCTCTTATTCTTTACTTATCAATCAATATTCACCATTCAAATACGTAATCAATAAATCAAGAACATCCATCACTCGGAAAAGACTTGGCCTATACCAACTCAACTTCTATACTACTAAATCATATACATTAATCAATAATAAATTTATCCCAATGAAGCACATCTACACGTACTATTACAATTTTGAAGTCATAACTTATTTCCTTTACCGATCCTTTACACCGAAATCATACATATCCAATCATCTGATACATATACAAATACGTGTTCATATGATTATACACATGTTTATACATACTCATACATTTACATACACGAATACATATTGGTACCAGTTCATACAATTCCATATGTCCATAAATACACATAAACATTAAGCTCATTTCATGTCTCACTTCATATCATATCAATAACAAGGATCCATACCCGTGGTAATGGATTATCCTAACCATACGTAATCTCGAACTTCGTTTTCAAGAATATATCTTAACTATTGACCGGTGCGTAATGACACGCGTATAACGCAAGCGCACATATCGTTCAAGTAGTATAAAAAGTATCGATCCCACGAGGACTTAAAAACCTTTTGTTATCAATTTATGAAGTTAAATTTTTATAAGTATCTAATGGATTGATTGTTTGATTGGGTGGTGACTTTAAAATTAAAACAAGTAAATTAAATTGCTTGAAAGTAGATTGAAGAAAATTCAAATTTATAAAACTATCCAGGGTTGTGAATTCTTCCAATATCTTTTTAAAAGATGAAGTGGTTATTTTACATTTGTGAAATATATTGGTTTATTAACATGGAACACGAAATTATGTAAAAGCCTCTTCCGATGGTCAAATACAAATACCCAGTATAACCCAATTAATCATATTCCTATGTTAACCAAGTTATCTGAATTTATTAAGATTAAGTTCCAATTATGGCTACCCCCGCCCGACAGATATATTCCTATCCTGTAAGGAAATCTATTAAAGGATTATCTATCCTCAAGGAAGATCGTGGGCTATTAAGTCTAAGGTCTTAAACCTAAAATCTCTTTTCCAAGTTCATTTTAAGTTTACCAGTTCAATTTTATTGATGGCCAGTTAATAAAAAGCATTAGGATTAAGGCTCAATAAATAAACCTTTATATTACCCAAACTGTAATTTAACCCATTATAAACTGGTGATATTGGATTTCATCACAACCCCAGATAACTGGTTTAGTTACGACACATATTTACGGGTAGAAAAAACTTAAATAAAATAAAAGACATAAAGTAAAATGCTGAAAAGTAAATTGCTGAAAAGTAAATGACGGAAAGTAAATGCTGAAATTAAATACTGAAAATTAAATGCTGAAAAGTAAATGCTGAAAAGTAAATGCTGAAAGTAAATTACTGAAAAGTAAAGCTGAAAGTAAATTGCTGAAAGTAAATTGCTGAAAAGTAAATGTTGAAAGTAAATTGCTGAAAAGTAAATAAAGTAAAAGTACAATAAAAGAAAATGCTGAGGTAAAATGATCCACTTTTATTACTTCTATTTTAGATATCTCCCTTAATATAATATATTAACTTTGCATGATAATTACCAACCAGCCATATAGGCGGTATCCAGATTAAGTCAAATTAATAATTAATTACCAACCGACCAATCAAGCGGTATCCAGTTTAGTTAGGTTAAAACCAATTTAAATAATTACCAACCGACCAATATGGCTGTATCCTCGTTAAGTCAGGTTTTAACTAGTTTATATATTATAATTAAGAGAGATTAATCTAAATATTAGTAATAAAAGTTTTACCTTTTACCCCACCAAAGTGGAGTTACCTCCTCATTACTAAAAAGTAAAAAACTGAAAATTAAAGAAAGAAAAGTACTGTGCGTAAAAGTAAATTGCGAAAAGTAAAAAACTGAAAAGTAAAGAAAAGAAAGTGCGAAAGCGGAAATTAATTAATAAAATCTGTAAATAAACAAACAAGATACAATCTTCTTAGTATTCTTAAGGAATTCCTTAGAAGAAAGTATGAATTTACAAATGAAATGGCTTGGTTTTTATAGGCAAAATTTTGCCGCCATCAAATCATCCACCAAATCCATTATTAATTGCTCCACCAAATCCATTATTAATTGCTCCACTAATTGCTTATCATGTTTTGTGGTGATTTGATAATTTTTATTATTTATTTATTAATTTATTTTTTTTGCTTTGAAAATGATTGAAAATGACTTTAATAATTACACACAACATACTTTTGGATGGTTCATCAATTTTGGGCATGCAATCTTCAGAATTCGAAATTATTTTGTCTTTCAAAATTGTAGATCTTTGAGTCTTCTTTAATCTGGAATTTGAATCAGCTCAATCCGATATTGGAGTAAAAAGTAATGCCCAAAATACGATAGATGCGCAAAATTGGAATTTCCAAAACTGCACTTCGTTAAAACGCCATTTCAAGTTTCCAATCTCCAAAATTAATATGTCAAGTCCAATTTTTGCCCTTATTTGACCCACATTTTGTCCTAAATGATTTCATTGCGTCCCAATATTATTTTATCTGCAAAATAAACTAAAACATATCAAAACGTTCATCAAACCCGAGAAACTAAACAAAATATTAAGTAAAAGGGGCGGTAAATATTGATATATTTTCCGCTCATCAACTATCATCTTTTAACCTAACATGTCAATCATATATATAAAATCAAACACGAAATCACCAATTTAAGTTCTCATTGTATGGGTTACTTACCTGGCTTCGCGAGTACTCTAGGTCATAGTCAAATCTGTCAAAACAAATGGCGAAACGCCGTCAGAATCGTAATTTATGATATTCTCGACTTAACTACGACAAAATTTCGAATCTTTCCTGGATAACCAAATCAAGTCCGATTTCAATACTTTCAGTTTCAGTAATCTTAAAACATCATTATAAACTAACCCAAGTGGCCAGTTAACTTAAATTCTTGATTTACGCGTTTTTGAAAAATCTTCCGAAAATATTTCTGTAAACGCTACGGAAGGGTCCCGAACCCTCTGAACCTACCCGGATTTATCCAAAAATTCTCGTAATATCATATATTACTCATAACTATCATTAAAATCAAAACATATCATTATACACAAAACTCACTTATACCGAAAACTTACATATTTTATCGTATCGATCCAACTCGTTCCGTTTTTACTCGGATTCTACCAAATACACAAATTCAATATACTTATGCACAAATAATTCAATTTATATCAATATGCTAATCTACGAAACTACTGGATACATCCGAATATTAAGCAGAAAACTTGAAATTTGCGAATTTTTACTGGGAGGCCTTACCGAGATTTCAAGGGCATATACGGACTCCAAACGATCCCACGAGCGCGTTGGAATATATTATCCGATCGGAGCTACTATTCACCAAAGGTCACTATTCATCCAAATTTTCTTTCCCCGTTTCGGATGCAACCGTGCATGGAACGGAAAATCCACCACCGTCTACTTGTAGTACTCTTTGAGAGATTCGATTTAGCTGGTGGCTCCGGCCGTGAAATAAAGCGAGGAGCCGGGATCGGAAAACCTATGTGCGCGTGTCTTCCACATCATTTCGCCGGATTCCAGCATCTCCTGGCCTATCGCTAGAGGGTGTGGGTGTGTCGGCGCTCATTTCGATGGTGGTGCACCGGTCGGTGGTGGCCGGAGTGTGGCCAGCGTAAGTAGAAGACAATGGCTTCGATTTTAGGGTGGTGGGGAGCCGAGTAGGAGAGGTGTGAAACTTATACCATTTTGGCAATTACAGGAAACTATGAGTATTTATCGAGAAATTTCTGAAATTTATGTTTAGGCCCCTGAAAATTATAATTAGGTCTCTATCATGAGGCTTTCTCATAAATTCACAAATTTGAAGCCCTTCTGACACAAATTTCGAAAAGTATTCAACACAAAAGTTGTTCGTCTCAGAAACACAAGTTTGATGGTTCAAGAATCAGCTCAATCGGAGTTCATTTACTATTTTTTAGTTAATATAAGAAACCTTTACGCGTATAATGATAAATCAGAAATCGCGTAACCGGTTCTCGAAACCACGCATTTTCCAACGTAACGAAGCTTCATTTTAAAATATTTTGATCTATCTTCCAACACATAAACTTTTTTTTCGAATAACATCCCGTTCGAATTCTAAACTTCAATTCGGGAATCTTCGAGAACCGTTATGAAAATATTCAGGATGTTACATTCTCCCCCCTTATAAAAATTTCATCCTCGAAATTTCTCCGTTCTTATATCTGATCATTCGGAACTGATCGTACGTACATTACCATCTGATCCGTATTCGAAAGTCACCTCATTTTACATCTTTTCAAAAGTTACGTATTTCAACACCAATACAAACTATGCTATTTCAAAACAAAACACATCGAATCATATATTTTGTACCAATAACACATCAAACTTATCATCTCAATTCACACTCATCCGTAGAAACACTCTTAAACCATTTCACACTCATCCATCAACTGAAAAAGAAAGTCAAACACAGATTCTATACATCCAATCACATATATCATCCGAAACGAAGAATATAACACATGTTCGTTACACACAATCCAATACAGTATCAAAACGAAAACTTAACACGAATTTTATACTATCTATTTCATACACAATACAAAACTAGACTCATTCATTTCATATCATATCATTCTGTATCATATATGTAAATGAAATCAATATAAAAATTTACATACGTACATATCCCATCTCACATAAAATTTTGTATGGCTGACAAGACATACATCACCATTACAATCCTCAAAAGGTTCATGATTAACTATAAGCTTACATACGTATTCTCATTAAGAACATAATCTTTTATTTCAACCAATACATCCATTATCACGGCCAGAAGTGACCCATAATCATAGTGCTCTTATGATGTTGATAGTCTGAAATATGTCAATCTCTGTCATCATTCAAAATAGAAAACGTAAAACGATCTCTTTCAAAAATCATTTCGAAAATACATTTGAAAAACTCTTTTACTGTAAACAAAATCAGTTAAAAACTCCATTATCGTAAATCCATATCGAGCAGCCAACATAACTCAACTCGACGAAACATAAACAAGCGCCCAATGCCCAAATTGCACGTACAAATTGGATAATGAACGAAATGATCCCTATATTGACAGAAGGTTGGGTCGGCCCACTCTAGTTGGACAAACCCCTATACAAGTGCCACAGTGGAAACTTGTCATATTAAATTATAAAACTGTAAAAATCATATACAAGCGCCGTGACGGAAACATATTATTTGTATAATATCATGAACAATGTCGAAATCAAAATGTAATTCTTTTGAAATTATTTTCCCTAAAAAACATAAGTATGTGTAAATCAAAAATAAATATTTAATGCAAACTTTTCAAAATACACATTGATCATCCACCGTTCAGTCGTTCGCACATACCAGATAGTGTACGAACCATGTTGACATGGTAATGGGCCAGCCATTTTCCGATGGTTTGGACTTCATAACAAGTGCCCCGGCCAAGCCGAAACGAAACATATACAAGCGCCACGAATGGTCAAAAACATAAAATCATCAATCACCGTGACATAAACAGATTTTCGAGCGACTCGATGGAAACAAGGTTTTACAGTTTAAAAACATCAAAATCTTTTTCGAGAGCCGAGACAAAAACATAATATCAAGTACCCTGATGGAAACATATCGATAAATCTCAAAACATGAAAACGTAAATCAAACGTCGATGCGGAAATATTTTCTTTATCCTTTATAATCAAAATCAAAAACTCTGAAAAATTCTTTCTTTCTTTCTTCTTTCATTTATGTTTTCTTTTCGAAACACTTTTATTCCAAAAATCAAATACCAAGTTTTCAAAACATGGTTCGAAATATCAATTCATAATTCAGACTATCAACATCATAGAATTACTCGTACCTAAAAACATAATGATTTCACATCACCTATGTATTCATACTTCTATATAATCGACATATTTTTAACTTAATATACCTATACATATATATTCATAGCATAAAAACATGTAACGACAATCTGAATCATCCATATCAATCAAAGTCATAGCACATCATACCATATACCGTAAATCAATTCAAGTTACAAACATGAGACCTATATGATCTATACGTATTAGAAAACTTACTCAGACGATCAGATACCCTGTAGTTGAAGTCACCGACACCCTAACCTCTGTACTGATACCAAAACTGTAACACCCAGCCAAAGGCAAGGTGCTATCGGTAGGAGACAAGATTAACCCATCTCCATAAACCTCTAAATTTACAGAAAATCTGGCATGTTGTATCCTAAAAATGGACAATCTGGATTTCAGTCCAGTATCAAAACGAACCTGAAATAAACATCATATATAAAAATGGACCTCAGGTCCACACCAGCACATCAAAATCATCAATTAAGGGCTCTGTGCATATATCATCTATCAATACTCTAAGACTCTGTGCCCACAATATTATAAGCAATCAAATCATTTACTTAATACAAATGGCGTGCTCAGCACGACAAACAAAATAATAAATCAAATATTTTAAACTTCTAAAACCTTTCCCAGGACACTTGCGAGGGTGACTGCCACTTGGGTGATCCACGTCTCGAGCATGACTTCAAAGTTGAAATGGTTGACCCATCTGGTAGCCAATCTGCAAAACTAGCAAACTGGTTTGGTGTGAGTTATAAAAGTCAGTAAGTAACCATGCTAGTATTATAACAAACAAGTCAAAAATAAACTTCAAACAAACAAATCAAACATATTAGCAGTTTATCAAAATTACTAAATTGTTACAAGTTCAGATTTTATTAACTTGTTATTATCCTTTATACTTAATCCATGTCAAACTTTCATATTTACATATCTACATATGTGCTAATCTAATAGCTAAAATCCAAAGCATACAAAGCAAAGCATGAATACCATAGAGTACATCGTTTAATATCAAATACACTTCAATCACTTGAAACACGAAGTCATACATATATAATGTTATCACAATTATCCATCTTTGAAATATCATTAAATCGATAACTCAAACAAATTGTCTTCTATTCGGATACAACTATCTTAATACCAAAACAAACATACTTTAAATCTTGACAAACTTTCTTCAATACCAAAAACCTTATGATAACTTAACATTCGTATCTCTTTCACAATATACGTACATACAATACAAATTTATCACATACATTTTATAGCATCTTACGGTCACACCGGTTAATATGTCATTCTTTCATTCCATGCACACATACACCATCCATACATATCACATGATCTATCATACATACATATATACTCAAGCATACACAACAGTCAAGGCATTCAGGAACACACAATCAAGACGGTATATACATATGAGCTGGCTCACACATACAATGCATGTACGAGACTCATTACCTATTTTAGAATAGGTATGAGATGAATATCGTCCGAGCGGATTTCCTAACCAGCTCGACTACTACACCACAAAATCATTAACCAATTAAACATACACACATGCATACATATCACGTGTCACAAACTCATTACATCATTTCTCATACACAAGCACATACATGACAAACATTACTTAATCATTCAGAATCGTCATACACACACACACACACACATATATATATAATCAAACATATGAATATACTTATTACTTCGAATTCTGATACCATGACCTTTACAATCCTCACATTCTTTACTTATCAATCAATATTCACCATTCATATACGTAATCAATCAATCATGAACTTCCATCACTCGAAAAAGACTTAGCCTATACCAACTCAACCTCTATTACGCTAAATCGTATACATTAATCAATAACAAACTTATCCCAATGACGCACATCTACACGTATTATTACAAATTTTAAAGTCATAACTTATTTCCTTTACTGATCATTTATAACCAAATCATACATATCCAATCATCTCATACATATATAAATATGCGTTCATATGCTTATACACATGCTTATACATACTCATACATTTACATACACGATTACATATTGGTACCAATTCTTACACTTCCATACATCCATACATACACATAAACATTAAGCTCATTTCATGTCTCACTTCATATCATATCAATAACAAGAATCCATACCTGTGGCAGTCGATTATCCTAACCATATGTAATCTCGAACTTCGTTCTCAAGAATATACATTAACTATCATCTTTTAACTTAACATGTCAATTATATATATATATATTCAAACACGAAATCACCAATTTAAGTTCTCATTGCCTGTTACTTATCTTCCTTCGCGAGCACTCTAGGTTCTAGTCAAATCTTTCAAAACAAATGGCAAAACACCATCAGAATCGCAATTTATGATATTCTCAACTTAACTACGATAAAATTTTGAATCTTTCCGGGACAACCAAATCAAGTCCAATTTCAATACTTTCAGTTTCAGTAATCTTAAAATATCATTATAAACTAACCCAAGTGGTCAGTTAACTTTCTCGATTTACGTGTTTTTCGAAAAACTTTCTAAAACATTTCCGCAAATGCTACGGAAGGGTCCCGGACCCTCCGAATCTACCTAAATTTATCCAAACATTCTCGTAATATCATATATAACTCATAACTATCATTAAAATTAAAACACATCATTATACGCAAAAACCCACTTTTATCAAAAACTTACATATTCTATCGGATCGATCCAACTCATTCCGTTTTTTCTCGCATTCTACCAAATGCACAAATTCAATATACTTATGCTCAAATAAATCAATTTATATCAATATGCTAATCTATAAAACTACTGGATACATCTGAATATATAGCGGAAAACTTGAAATTTATGGATTTTTACCGGGAGGTCTTACCGAGATTTCAAGGGCATATACGGACTCCAAACGATTCCACGAACGCGTTGGAATCGACAAAATTTTGATCGGAGCTACTGTTAATCATTGGTCACTTTTCATCCGAATTTTATTTCCTCATTTTGCATGCAACCGTACACGAAACGGAAAATTCGCCACTGTCTACTTGTAGTACTCTCCGAGAGCTTCGAGCTCGGGCCGTGAAATGAAGCGAGGAGTCGAGATCGGTAAAATCATGTGCGTGAATTCTCCACGTCATTTCGTCGAATTTAGGCATCCCTTGGCCGGTCGCCGGCGGCTAAAGGGTGAGGGTGCACTGGCGCTTCTTTCTGTGGTGGTGAACCGGCCGGCGGTGGCCGGAGTGTGGCTTGCTTAACCAGAAGACACTGGCTTCGATTTTCGGGGGGGTGGGGGCCGAGTAGGAGAGGTGTGAAACTTATGCCATTTTGGAAATTACAGGAAACTATGGGTATTTATAAGTTTATGAAATTTACGTTTAGGCCCCTAAAAATTACAATTAGGTCTGTAAAATGGGGCTTTCCTAGAAATTCACGTTTTTGAAGCTCTTCTGATGTAAATTTCGAAATGTGTTCAACAAGAAAGTTATTCGTCTCGGAAAAGCGAGTCTGATAGTTCAAGAATCAGCTCAATTGGAGTTTGATTGCTATTTTTATTATCGAGATAAAAAACTTTTACGCGTATAACGATAAATCAGAAATCACATAACCAGTTCTCGAAACCACGCATTTTCCAACGCGATAAAGCTTCACTTTAAAATATTCCGATCTATATTACAATACATAAACTCTTATTTTCAAATAGCATCCCATTCTAAATTCTAAACTTCAATTCGGGAATCTTCGCGAACCGTTCTGAAAATATTCGGGATATTACATACTCATACTGTAATTTTGGTATGTACAAGTATTACATACCTTTTCGAATTCCCTTAAGTACTGATAATGATTTTTTTGATTCTAGACAGTGGAATGTGGGTAAAAGTTGGATGATACTTGGTTTAAAATTGAAATGTGATGCATCTAGAGGGAAAACAATGCAAGATTGTGATCTTGGCCTAGTGGGATTCATAAATTGTCTGAGTTTCCGAGGATGATTAAGATCACCATGCTGAGACTTATTTTATTCCTCATCAACTGGATTTTCAACTCAGGCAGGTTGATTTTCATTTTGGGTTTCGGTCATTTTGACTGACGATGAAGGTGATGAAGACTCTCTATTTAATCTACCACTAGATGATCAAAACCAATGTCTCATGCAACCTAAATACAAACTATATGAAAAAATTTAAATATGCAAATGCAATACAAGAAAATAATAATAAATAAATGGAAAAAATAAAAAAAATGACAAAAGAAAAAGAAGAATAAAAATACAAATGTATTGATTAAAAAAATGAGATGCAAATAATATAAACAAAAGAAATACGAAAGAAATACAAAAGAAAAGAAAAATAAAAGGATGTTAATTTATTATTTTATCTACTAAATTATATTCACCGGCAACGACGCCAAAAACTTGATACCTTCACAAAATGATTCTTTACTCCCATGTATAAGAGTGTTGAAGTAATAAAATAACTTGGTAAGTCCGGGATCGATCCACAGGGGAGAGATTTAGTAAATTAAAATAATAATTCAAGTAAAAATGAAAAGATTGATTTGTTTGAAGTAATTGAAAATTTTGAATTGGACTGCAATAATAAAATAAAATGTTGGGGCAATGGGATCCATTTTTAATATTTCAAATTTAGAAATCTTATTTTTTATAATATCTAAATTGTTATTATTACTCAGTTAATTTAATTCAGGAATTAATTATGCCAAAATATATAAAACCAGCCATAAAGGCGATGATAACATTTATCTATAATATTTATCTATAACAAGTCCATTTAGGTACTCAATTATGCCGAATAAAGAAAACCAACCACATAGGCGGTAGTTAAGTTTGTCAATAATTAATCCAGCAGTATGAAATTAGCTACTCATGAAGTGAATAAAAACATTCATAATTTTATTACTAAAAAAAGAAATTACAAGAAAGCTTTAAAAAGTTAAAACACACAAGAGCTTAAACTCCACAAATTTGTAGAGAGAATTATAGAAATCAGACTGCATTGCTAAGGTGCAAATTGCACCTCTATTATTGTTTATTTGTGTTCTTAATAATTACATATAACACACTTTGGATATGTCATCAATATCGGTCTTGAAAACATCAGAATTAGAAAATCTTATAAATAACAAAGTTGTAGATATTTGAGTCTTCTTTCATCTGGAACTAGAATCGTCTCGATCCGATATTGGAACAAAATTTTATGGCCAAAACCAACGACTAGGAATATTTATTTTAAGAATAGTTTACAATAGTAATACTATCTCAATGTCGGACCACCCAGTGTCTAATATTACTATATGACTATTCTAAGGTCGATGTCATTCTTAGCATATTTATATATTTCAATCTAAAATGAATAATGACATTACCATTAACATGATTGAAATGAAAATATAGTTATTTTATTAATAAATAATAAAATATAATGTACAATACATACCAACTCCAATAAAATCCCACTTGCTTAATGCCAATCTGGATGGAACCGAAGTCTTATCTCCTCCTAATATTTATCGAATAACTTAGGAGGTAAGGCCTTAGTAAGCGGGTCTGTTATATTGTCTTATCGTTGAACCTTCATGACTACTATATCTTTTCGTTTAATGATCTCTCTAATCACACGATATTTCCTTTCCACGTGTTTAAACTTGGAATGCGCTCTCGGCTCCTTAGCTTGTGCAATGGCTCCGCTATTATCACAGTATAGTGGGATCGAATCTGTAACACTTAACATAATGCCAAGTTCTGTAATAAAATTTATAGTCCAAACAGCTTCTTTAGCAGCTTCTGAAGCCGCTATAAATTCCAACTCAGTTGTGGAATTCGCTGTTGAGCCTTGCTTTGAACATCACCATCTAACTGCACCACCATTAAGGGTAAATATATATATCCGGATGTAGACTTTCTATCATCTGGATCTCCCTGGAAGCCGGAGTCTATATAATTGTTAAGTTGTATCTCATCTTCTCCATATATCATAAACTTATCCTTAGTTCCCTTAAGTTATTTCAGGATATGATATCGACTAGTAAAACTTGTTGGAGTTGGTACTTGGAGCGTCAATCTGAATAATATATTGTACATTATATTTTATTATTTATTAATAAAATAACTACTTTCATTTCAAACCTTATTAAAGGTAATGTCATTATGCATATTAGATTGATATGTAAATATGCTAAGAATGGCATCGACCTCAGAATAGTCATGTAGTAATACTGGTCACTGGGTGGTCTGATATTAGGATAGTATTACTGTTATAAACTATTCTTAAAGTAAATATTCCTAGTCGTTGGTTTTGGAATACGATCGAATTCATTTAACCTATAAGACTAGCACATGTCGTATATGGGAATTAGAGTTCCAATGGTTTAATCTGATGTACCATGAACTGTGGAAGCTCGTATAGACGTGAGGGTATTCGTTGGAGAGAATATTGAATGAATCACATTTGATTCATAATAGTTGGAAGTACACACCACTTTCAATAGGAATCTCCTCGATTCGAGGAGTATATGTAATCATTTGACTATAGGATAATATTTATTTTGTGTGAGATCCTCCACACTTAGATGCCATGTATGTTAGAAACCTTTCATGGTCTAGCCTTTAGATGTTCATTGGGTGTGGATCAATGCACTCGTTAATCAAGTGCGTATCAAGATATGATATGTCGGCCCGTATGTGTACCATAAAGGGTTTAGGTATCCATGTGAGTATTTCATGATTCTTAAGACTTTGGTGCTAAAGCCGATCACCAAGAGTGGATCGTATATATCAGAAATAGTTTCTGATTAGTTGTAAAGAATCGTAGACATATAGACATGAGATGTGCACCTCGGAAACTTGATGATATAATCTATGTTTCCTAAGCACAACTCAGATAGCCTATGACGAAGGGATTGTTAAACATATGTGATGACCTCGACTTGTATAGTTCAGATAGGTCATTCGTGTTCTTCGCGAATTCGGCGGTGGCCGAATTACGTATGTATTAGCTAGGCTTATATGACGAACGTGTCTGGACTTAGAGAGTTCCACAATAAGAAGTGTACTCATTGAACACTTGTGTAGTAGATAATTTTTGATAATAAATAATATTCGATATTATAATTATCAACCAAAATCATTAAGTATTATTTGATAACACTGATTATTTACTTTGACCCAATTGGATTAATCCAAAATCACACAAGGGCTTCGTTGTAATTTCATAAATATCTCTACCATTAGAGGATATTTTGGTAATTACAAAACTATAATAATAGGTGTGTTTGGCTTGATTTAATTGGATAAAATCAAAGTGGTAAACATTGAACTAATCCATTAATATTTGTCTTGATTTAATTGGATTAAATCAAAGTGGTAGATAAATGTGATTAATAATACCTAATTTTACACATTGAATTAAGCCTACCTAATATTTGATTAGGACTTTTATTAATTAAAAAGTTGCATAAGTTTTGCAATAAATAGCAAGCTTGAGCAAGGTTTTAATTAAGCAAAATAAGCTTAATAAGTTTGAGCTTGAGAATGTTAAGCTTGTGAAAGCTAAAACAAGAAAGTCTTTGAAATATTAGCCTAAGTAAAAGAAGTGCTTGGAGAAGCTTTGGAGGTTCTTTACAATATTTCAACAAGGAGAAATCAAGATTAGATCTTGGAGTGAAGCTTGCTAGCATTGGAATCAAGATTGGATCTTGGAGACAAGTTTGCTAACTTTGGAAGTTCTCCACAATATTTCAACAAGGAGAAGAAGATTGGATCTTGGAATCAACCTTACTAGGTAAGTTTGATTTTCTCTAAAACTATATTTTTATTAGTGAGTTATCATTAATGAAACATATAGTGATGTATACTGTATTAAATATATAATAACATAGCTTGATGTTGAAATTAGGCTAATGAATTATGTATGGATGCTTTGGAAGCATAAACACAATATGCTTGTGATTGGGTTAAAATATTTATGTTGCACATAAACATAAAATAAGAGTTTGGATTTCTAGATAATAGCTTGGAAGTTGGAGCTATGACTACTATTCTAGAATCATTTGACCACCTTTGGGTGACGTATAATTGTTCATGAGTAATTTCATTGTGGGATTCTATTTTGGTTTGTGTTTTGATTCAAAGAAATGTATCTAGTTTTTTCGTACTCCGATTTATCCCCGGTTTTTCCCTAAACACTCGTCATGGAATATGGTATTTCATTAAAATATTTAAAAATACACCCATACTCAATTACCACAGGTTAGACTCATTTCCGCTGTATAGGGCGTCGATCCGTCTCTAGGGGTCCCACATCCTCCCCAACAACACTAACGTCGAAACTAATATCAGGTCTTGGACATAACATAACATACATAATACTTCCAATACAAGAAGCATATGACAAGTTAGACATTCTAACACTCTCTTCCTTAGTCGGAGTGGCCATTTTCTTCGAAAAATGTATATCATATCGAAAATGTATATTTGCTGGCTTGCAGTTGTAACACCCGGTAATCCTGATGACTATTACATTATCAGAGGCATGATACATGATATAAATAATGTTCAAGCATGTATATTCTCATGAAATTATTTTTTGGACATTCGATAATTTCTCGCAGTTCCGATACGAAATTTGTTCGATGCTCCACTCCAAACAGCCCTTAGTATTTGGGGCATAACATTTTCATAAGATCTCTAATTTTGACGAATTTTATATCATCGGAAAGATAAGACCGAGACCTATAACTTGCAGTTAGATATTTCTCCAAACTCGAATCATAAATGGGTCAAAAAGTTTGATTTTCGTTGCTACTACAGTAGAATTCGAGAATGGCCTAGATTAAGGTGATATGGCACAATCCTAGCCACCCAATTCATTACAAACATCAGCCCATTTTGCCTATAAAAAGGATACTAATTACTCATCTTCTATTGGAAGCAAAAACGTGACCATGATTAGAGAGGAAATCTCTTAATTTTTCTTGATTCTCATGGAAATTTTGGAGAAATGTGATGATGTTCAAATTCCTAAACACATAAGTAAGCTTCTTTTTTCTTCTTTCCTTTAATCTTGAGTTCATGGCATAAATATCTATACCCCAAATTCGTACATGGAAGAACCCTAGGATCCATTTCTCTATTTTAGCTTTGATCAAGTGGCTAGCATGCATAATTGAGTATTTCATGATAGTATAAGAATGGAAGCATCATTATTTTAGGAAATGCCCAAATTTTCCCCAACTTAGGGCCGTGGCCGAATTATATATGTAATGGGGGTTAAGTTTCTATTGTTTTGATTATGAATAATTATGGTTTATGAAGTTGGTGATGTATTGACATGAGTTAATTTGTTTGGTAGTTGATAACTCGATTATAAATTGGAACCTTTGTTCATTTATATGGGTATGTTGGGGGAGTATAATTGGTGATTTGATGATACTAGATAATGGCCTATTTGGGTGTAATGAGAAGTTCTTGTATGTAAGTTAAGGCGTGAGAGTGTTGAAATTACCTTGGGCAGTAACAATGGAAGATTGATGCTAGGCCCTGAAATCGGGCTAGCGTCACGATATGTAATGAGAAGAGGCTCTCTCCCTCAGGTTTGGTCAGGTGGGCGTCGTGATGCGTAGTGTCTAGCATCGCGACGCGAAACAGAACATGCTCTCTGTCTGCGTCTGCTTACATAGGCGTCGCGATGTGACATACCCAGCGTCGTGACGCGAGATAGAAATAATTTTATTCCATTTCATAATCATCATAGGAAGTTAGAAGTCACCCTAAAGGTTCCGTATACAGCATGTATAAGCATCTACTACATCCATGATCATGATTAACTTCCTAGTGTAAATATGCTAACCGTATTCGAATACATGAAGAATTTATTTTCTGCATGAGACTCCCCAGTCGCATCCAGGAATCAAGGGCCATAGAGATTAATCAGTGAGTGAACCCATTTTTCAAGTTTATTTTACTTATATATTTTTGAATTGAAACTTACTTTTCCACACTTAGGGCTTTAGACAAGTTTACTTTCGATTATGTTTTGAATATGAATATTTTTAGAAATATTTTAGAAAGCGATGATTTTAAAAACATGATTTTGATGATTTTTGGAGGCATGGGGGAAAAACTCACCTCAGATGTAACTTGACACAAATATCAAATTGAAGGATATGAAATTAACGGATACAAATAACGTGTGCACATGTGATACAAGACAAGGGGGACGTGAGACGTAACACCCATAGATTCTAGATTCAGAGTCAAGATGGTAGTATGGATCAGCACCCTCGGCTCCAGTACAATGGCTTGGGGGACGGCGAGACATAACGCCCTAAGACCACTAGATTAGGCGTATGAGGGGATGACGAGACGTTACGCCTTCATACGTCAAGATTTTCAGAGATAGATTGATGAGCGGAAAATATATCAATATTTACCGCCCCTTTTACTTAATATTTTGTTTAGTTTCTCGGGTTTGATGAACATTTTGATATGTTTTATTTTATTTTGCAGATAAAATAATATCGGGACTCAATGAAATCATTTAGGTCGAAATGTGGATCAAATAAGGGCAATTATTGGACTTGATATATTAATTTTGGAGATTGGAAACTTGAAAGGGCGTTTTGACGAAGTGCAGTTTTGGAAATTCCAGTTTTGCATCTGTCGTATTTGGGGCATAACGTTTTACTCAGATATCGGATTGAGCTGATTCAAGTTCTAGATTAAAGAAGACGCAAAGATCTACAACTTTCAAAGAGAACATATTTTCAAATTCTGATGATTTCATGACCGAAATTGATGAACCATCCAGAAGTGTGTGGAGTGTAATTATTAAAAGTCATTATCAATCATTTTCAAAGCAAAATATTAATTAATAAATAATTAACAAAAATTATCAAATCACCACCAAACAAGATAAGAAATTAGTGGAGCAATTATGGATTTGGTGGAGTAATTAGTGGAGAAATTAATAATGGATTTGGTGGAGAAATTGATTGATGATTTGATGGTGGCAAAATTTTGCCTATAAATACCAAGCCATTTCATTTGTAAAATTCATACTTTCTTCTTTGAAATTCTTAATGAATAAATAAGAAGATTGTATCTAGTTTGTTTATTTTTAGTTTTCAGTAATTAATTTTCAGTTTCGCACTTTCTTTTTTTTACTTTTCAGTTTTTACTTTCCGCAATTTACTTTTACGCACAGTACTTTTCTTTCTTTAATTTTTCAGTTTTTACTTTTCAGTAATGAGGAGGTAATTTCCCAAGCTAGGGTGAAAGGTAATTCTTTTACTGTTACTATTTAGATTAATCTCCCTTAAAAATAATATATTCACTATTTAAAATACTGATTAATAAAGGATACCGCTATATTGGTCGGTTGTCAATTCAATTTAATCTGGTTTAAACCTGACTAATCAAGGATACCGCCAGATTGGTCGGTTGGTAAATTTATTTTGGTACCCCGCCTTTATGGCTGGATTATGGACAAATATTACCGCCTATATGGCTGGTTGGACTTAATTTGACTTAATCAGGATACCGCCAGATTGGTCGGTTGGTAAAATAATATCACAAGTTTATATATTATTTTATGGGAGATATCTAAATTAGTAGTAGTAAAAGTAATTCCTTTTACCTTAGCATTTTATTTTTGTAATTTACTTTTTTTTTTCAGCTTTTACTTTACCGCAATTACTTTCAAGCATTTTCATTTTATGTCTTTTACTTTTAAGTTTTTATTAGCCCTAGTTATGTGTGGTAACTAAATTAGTTATCTGGGGTTGTGATGAATTCAATATCACCGGTTTATAAGGGGTTAGATTATGGTTTGGGTAATATAAAGATTTATTTATTGAGTCTTAATCTTAATGCTTTTTATTAACTGGCCATTAATAAAATTGATTAGGTAAACTTAAAATGAACTAGACATAGGGATTTTAAGTTTAAGACCTTAGACTCAATAGCCCACGATCTTCCTTGAGGATAGATAACCCTTTAATAGATTTCCTTACAGGATAGGAATATACCTGTCGGGCGGGGGTAGCCATAATTGGAACTTAAACTTAATGAATCCAGATAATTTGGTTGACATAGACATATGGTTCAATTGGGTTAAACTGGGTATTTGTGTCTGACCATCGACAGAGGCTTACACATAATTTAGTGTTCCAGGTTAATAAATCAATATATTACCCAACTTTAAGATAACCACTTCATCTTTAAAATGATATTGGAAGAAATCACAACCCTAGATAGTTTTTAATATTGAATTTTCTTAAAACCTATTTTCGACAATTTTATTTACTTGCTTTTAAATTTAGAATCGTCACCATTTCAAATCAATCATCAATTGTTAGATATTAGTAATCATTTGACCTCATAAAATTAATAGTTTAGATATTAAGTCCTCGTGGGATCGATATTTTTATACTACTTGAACGATACGTGCGCTTGCGTTATACGTGTGTGTTTACGCCGGTCAAGTTTTTGGCGCCGTTGCCGGGGACTTATTTATCTTTTACTATTAGTTTAGGGGTTAGATACGTTACTTATCTAATTCTTTCTTTTTTTTTTATTTTTTTTTTTTTTCTGTGTTTTCAGGTTCTCAGAAACTTCATGAGACGAACCAGAAGCTTTGAACTCCGACCGCTTGACCCAGAAATTGAAAGAACCATCAGACAGTTGAGAAGGGAAAGGCGAGAAGGCCAAGAAGCTTTAGTCAACATGGAACCTGAACCTTTGAACGTTGCACCACCAATTCCCATTCGAGACAGAACCATTCCGGTGGTTGACAGACTCATTTCCTGTATTGTACTTCCTCCCTTACCAGCAAATGCGTGTGACATCAAAACATGCATTCAGATGATTCAGCAGTCAGTTCAGTTCGGGGGGAATGCAACTGAAGATCCTAATTCCCACATCAGCAACTTCCTGGAAGTTTGCGGCACTTTTAACTACAACAGAGCATCAGAAGAAGCAATGAGACTGCGAGTTTTTCCATATTCCCTGAAGGACAGAGCTAAAGCTTGGCTACATTCACTACCAGCAGGTTCTATCACAACTTGGAACACTTTAGCCACCAAATTTCTTGCAAAGTACTTTCCACCAGCCAGAACCGGAAAATTGAGGAATGACATCACATCCTTTGTACAACAAGATTCAGAATCCCTCTGCGAAGCTTGGGAAAGGTACAAAGATTTACTCCGGAAATGTCCTCACCATGAGATTCCAAAGTGGCTACAAGTTCAGACCTTCTACAATGGACTTTCTGGAATAATGAGAACCACAATCGATGCTGCTGCTGGAGGAGCCTTGATGGCAAAAGGAGAAGATCAAGCCTGGGACCTAATCGAAGAAATGGCCAACAACAATTCCTTGTGGCCAACAGAAAGGAGCATGATCCAAAGAATTGCAGGAATTTATGAAGTTGGAGCAAACACAGCAGTGAATACCAGGCTGGATCAGATATGCAAATGTCTAGAAACACTTAGCACGCAAGTTGTGAACATCGCTGGATCCACAAGTTCACCATATGGAGGAGCACCAGAACCAAACCAACATGAAGAGACGGTGAATTATGTCAACAATTTCAACAGACAAGGGAACAATCCATATTCCAACACCTACAACCCAGGGTGGAGGAATCATCCTAATTTATCATGGAGCAACAATTCAGGCCAACAGCAGAACTATCCACCACCTGAATTCCAACAAAGAACAAAGGCCAGAGCAGGCAAATGAATCAGGAATAACAGAAGTGTTGACCTACTTGAAAAAGATGGAAGCAAAACACGACTCTCAAGCAGCAAGATATGATACTATATTTCAAAGCCATTCAGCCTCTATCAAAGCACTGGAGAATCAAATTGGACAACTGGCAAATGCTCAGAGTTACAGACCGCCAGGTACCCTTCCTAGCAACACAGAGCCAAATCCAAGGAACATGGGGAATGAGCAATGTCATGCCATCATGTTAAAAAGCGGTACTGAAATCAACAAAGATGTTGGAGCCAAAACAACTGTGAGGAAGTTCCAAAAGAAACAAAGCAACAGATGGAGGAAAAAGAAGCAAAGGAAAAAGAACAGATCACTCCACCTCCACCTTTTCCTCAACGTCTTCAGAAGAACAAATTGGACAAGAAGTTTTCTCGGTTCCTGGAGATCTTCAAAAAGCTGCATATCAACATTCCATTTGCAGAAGCGTTGGAACAAATGCCCACCTATGCCAAATTCATGAAAGATATTCTTTCACGAAAACGGAGATTGGGAGATTACGAGACAGTAGCATTAACAGAAGAATGCAGTGCCATCATTCAGAGGAAACTTCCCCCAAAGTTGAAAGATCCTGGCAGTTTCACTGTTCCTTGCGTCATAGGAGAACATAACTTTGGTAAGGCTTTGTGTGATTTAGGTGCGAGTGTTAACTTGATGCCTTTCTCTATTTTCAGGAAATTACAGATTGGAGAAACAATGCCAACTTCAGTCTCACTGCAACTTGCTGATAGAACGCTCGTATTTCCGAGAGGTGTAGTTGAGGATGTGCTGGTCAAGGTTGACAAATTCATTTTCCCAGCAGATTTTATTGTCCTTGATATGGAGGAAGACGCAGACGTGCCAATCATCCTTGGGAGACCATTCTTGGCTACAGGTCGAACCATTATTGATGTACAAAAAGGAGAATTAACCATGAGGGTACAGGACCAAGAAGTAACATTCAATGTTTTCAAGGCCATGAATTTCCCAGATGATGAAAAGAAGGAGGAATGTTTCAGACTCGATGTGATACACAGTACCATTCAGAACTCTGATGAAAGACAAAGTTCTACTGACAAACTTAAAACATGTCAATTGCCTGTGGAGCCTAAAGATAAAGCATCTTTTGTACTGAAGGAGCCAATTCTTGCACTACAAGCAACAGAAGAGAAAAAGTTCCACCAACTCAACGAATTGGAGGAATTTCACAATCAGCCTTTTAAGGATGCCAAATTGTACAAAGAAAAGGGCAAGAAAGACATGATGAGAAGTTAGTGCGCATACAACTGGAACCAGGGCAGAAGGTACTGTTAAACAAATCAAGGGTGAAATTCTTCCCATGGAAGCCAAAATCACGGTGGTCAGGTCCATTTGTGATCACCAAAGTTTTACCAAATAGAGCCGTTGAGATACATGATCCTGACGCTAACAAAACTTTCAAGGTTAAAAACAAGCGTGTCAAGCACTACTGGGGAGAATCATTTGAGCGACAAAAAGAAAGTGTTACACTTTCAGATCCAGCTTAACGTTCGAGAAGCCAAGTCTGGCTGACGACTTTAAACTTAGCGCTAGCAGGGAGGCAACCCATGCAATTTGTGTATATTGTGATTTGGTGTGTTAATTTTTGTGTGTTTAATTTTTGCAGGATTAGTCATTTCAAAATGGAAGATGCTCTCGCAAATCTTCGCAAGCAATTTCCTTCTCTCCCTCAAAAATCTCTGATGAAAGTTTACAAAGCTCGCTTGGAACGGATGAGGTTACTGACAATTCACGGTGTTCCTAATGATATTCGTTGGGTAATTGAAGCACGAGTCCGATTGGCAGGTGAGTCTTCTGACTCTTTTATTTCACATCTGCCTGGTTTTGGAAGAAGCACCTATGCAAAGAAACGAAGAGCTAAGCAAATGGGTGTTTGTTTTAAATGTGCACGATTTAATTGCAACACTCGTTGTCGTTCTTTAGGAATGGTGTCTGATAATCGCGAAGACAAAATTAAATTCATTAGGGATGGCTTGAGTAAGGAGTCTTTAGATGAAATATCTTAACTCTTGAGACGCATCCCAGTGGATATGTTCACATAGCCATTCGCAAATTACATACACAATTCCAAAAGGAAAGACAACTGTTAAGTCTCGGGAATCTGACTCAAAAAGACCCTGTTTGCCAATTTATAAGAAAATTGGATGGGAAGCTTGTCCCTGACGCATAGACGTCAATCAAGCCGTTACTTTTCTTGTAAATATTATATCTCTTTGTCTTTTCTTAATAATTGTGATTTGTTTTGTTGTTTTCTTTTATTTTCTCCGACAGGATCCAGACCTTTTTGACTATCACGATATTATTTCGCTACTAATCGTCCTCTGGAAGATACTTGTGCTATTTTTACTCACACCTTTTTCAGGTACTATAAATTCAGCCCGTCATTGCACTTTTGAAGGCATCCAGAGTTGAGAAAGAAATACATAAAAATGGAAGCCACTTCAAGAAGACGAGTTGAAAACATTTGTGTGTTTTGCGGTACTAGTGTTGGAACTAAGCCACAATACATAGAAGCAGCACATGAATTGGGTCGAGTCTTAGCTGCAAGGAATATGCACTTAATATATGGCGGAGGCAATCTTGGACTTATGGGGATCGTTTCAAAGGCTGTACAGGAAGGAGGCAGTCATGTTTTGGGAATCATCCCAAAACCCTTGGCAGAGGCAAATCTTATTGGATCATCAAACGGAGAGGAACTGATCGTGCCAGGTATGTCTGAACGATGGTAGAAATGATTAACCGTGCTGATGCTTTTTTGCTTTGCCAGGTGGCTTGGGCACATTGGAGGAAATTTTTATTGTACTATCTTGGGCGAACCTGAACATACACCAGAAACCACTTGGACTATTTAATGTTGATGGATTTTATGATTTTCTTTGTGTGTTTCTTGATGATGCTCGGAGAAATGGGTTCGTGTCAAAACCTTTGAAAGAACTCCTCTTCACTGCCAGAACTGCTCCGGATCTAATAGACCAACTCATAGCCTATGAACCACAAGTTGACCCTATCCTTTCAAAGATAAATTGGTTCGAGGACGATCGTGGTAAGAGGCGTCGTGTTAATCTGGATCTTAACCTTTAATTTCTTGTAGAATTTCAGCTAACCAGGTATTATTTCTAAACTCTCTTCTTACTGTTTAAGACATTGGGGACAATGTCTCATTTAGGTTGGGGGAGGGAATTAGTTGATCAGTACCTTGTTTTTAGTTTGTGTGTTATTTTTATTTTTAGTCCAAAATTTTTCGAAAAATACAAAAAAATTGAAAAATTTTCAAAAAATTACAAAAATATTTGTGTTTTAATTTGACTAAAAAAGTGAAATTGGTAGAGATAGCCGAGTAAGGAGTTTCCACTCCTGAGACGTATCTCAACCTATTTCGAAACAAGTTAATTTTTGTTTATTTCATTTTGAATTATTTAATTTGTGAATTCTCCTTAAAACGACTAAAATGGATCTTCATATGCTCAGTTGACAGGTATTATCAACATATAGTAACATACGGACATGAGCTAAAATTGAAAAGTTTGTAATATTCAGTGCTCTAGTTTAATTGGAGGAAACATCTCAAAAAGCAGTGGAGTAAAAAAAAAAAAAAAAAATTCTGAGATCCGAGTTATTAAGTCTGTAAGGGTGTTTTAACACCTAGTGCCCTAAAACCAACTGGTTTGGGAGTCACTGGCCCAAAGCTCGCTACATGGATCAAAGATGCTGCAAAAATATATATATCTGAAGTCTGAGTAATTAAGTCCGTAGGGGTGTCTTAACACCTGGTGCACTAAAGCCAACTGGTTTGGGAGCCACCGACCCAACACTCGCTACATAGATGGAAGATAATGTATATAAATAAAAAATAGAGAAAAAATCAGAAAAATCAGAGAAAAATTATTCCATTGCTATCAAAAAGGTGTGAAATCTGATAGAACTTTAGGACAAAAATATTACTCTCTTATCAACTGCACTTATGACTGTTGTGGGCAAAAATGAGTTGATTAATATTTTGTTAGCTGTGTATATGGAGAATGGTAAAAATAATCGGAGAATTTACTTATTCGTAATTTAAAATAAAACAAAACAACTAGTAACTTGGAGTAGAAGTTTCACCTGATTAGTCACTAACATCTTTATTCTCTTTTCGCTTGTCTTTTTGCTTTTGTGTGCATTAGTTTTAATATCTTTTTAATTTTGTAAAATGTTTGTGGGTATCATTGCTGTAAGCCCTCACGAGACTACAACTCGTCCACTAGGGACACCTAGGGGTTTAAAGGCTTGTTGCATACGCTAAATGCAACCGTGATCCCTACGAAAGTGGCTTAGTTTAATTTTAATTTTATTTTGTTGTTTTGCTCGAGGACTAGCAAAATGTTAGGTTTGGGGGTGTGATGAGCGGAAAATATATCAATATTTACCGCCCCTTTTACTTAATATTTTGTTTAGTTTCTCGGGTTTGATGAACGTTTTGATGTGTTTATTTTATTTTGCAGATAAAATAATATCGGGACTCAATGAAATCATTTAGGACGAAATGTGGATCAAATAAGGGCAATTATTGGACTTGATATATTAATTTTGGAGATTGGAAACTTGAAAGGCGGTTTTGACGAAGTGCAGTTTTGGAATTCCAGTTTTGCGCATCTGTCGTATTTGGGGCATAACGTTTTACTCAGATATCGGATTGAGCTGATTCAAGTTCCAGATTAAAGAAGACTCAAAGATCTACAACTTTGAAAGAGAAAATATTTTCAAATTCTGATATTTCATGACCGAAATTGATGAACCATCCAGAAGTGTGTGGAGTGTAATTATTAAAAGTCATTATCAATCATTTTCAAAGCAAAATTAATTAATAAATAATTAATAAAAATTATCAAATCACCACCAAACAAGATAAGAAATTAGTGGAGCAATTATGGATTTGGTGGAGTAATTAGTGGAGAAATTAATAATGGATTTGGTGGAGAATTGATTGATGATTTGATGGTGGCAAAATTTTGCCTATAAATACCAAGCCATTTCATTTGTAAAATTCATACTTTCTTCTTTGAAATTCTTAATGAATAAATAAGAAGATTGTATCTAGTTTGTTTATTTTTAGTTTTCAGTAATTAATTTTCAATTTCGCACTTTCTTTTTTTTACTTTTCAGTTTTTACTTTCCGCAATTTACTTTTACGCACAGTACTTTTCTTTCTTTAATTTTTCAGTTTTTACTTTTCAGTAATGAGGAGGTAATTTCCCAAGCTAGGGTGAAAGGTAATTCTTTTACTGTTACTATTTAGATTAATCTCTCTTAAAAATAATATATTCACTATTTCAAATACTGATTAATAAAGGATACCGCTATATTGGTCGGTGGCAATTCAATTTAATCTGGTTTAAACCTGACTAATCAAGGATACCGCCAGATTGGTCGGTTGGTAAATTTATTTTGGTACCGCCTTTATGGCTGGATTATGGACAAATATTACCGCCTATATGGCTGGTTGGACTTAATTTGACTTAATCAGGATACCGCCAGATGGTCGGTTGGTAAAATAATATCACAAGTTTATATATTATTTTATGGGAGATATCTAAATTAGTAGTAGTAAAAGTAATTCCTTTTACCTTAGCATTTTATTTTATTGTAATTTACTTTTCAGCTTTTACTTTACCGCAATTACTTCAAGCATTTTCATTTTATGTCTTTTACTTTTAAGTTTTTATTAGCCCTAGTTATGTGTGGTAACTAAATTAGTTATCTGGGGTTGTGATGAATTTCAATATCAACGGTTTTAAGGGGTTAAATTATGGTTTGGGTAATATAAAGGTTTATTTATTGAGTCTTAATCTTAATGCTTTTTATTAACTGGCCATTAATAAAATTGATTAGGTAAACTTAAAATGAACTAGACATAGGGATTTTAAGTTTAAGACCTTAGACTTAATAGCCCACGATCTTCCTTGAGGATAGATAACCCTTTAATAGATTTCCTTACAGGATAGGAATATACCTGTCGGGCGGGGGTAGCCATAATTGGAACTTAAACTTAATGAATCCAGATAATTTGGTTGACATAGACATATGGTTCAATTGGGTTAAACTGGGATTTGTGTCTGACCATCGACAGAGGCTTACACATAATTTAGTGTTCCAGGTTAATAAATCAATATATTACCCAACTTTAAGATAACCACTTCATCTTTAAAATGATATTGGAAGAAATCACAACCCTAGATAGTTTTTAATATTGAATTTTCTTCAAACCTATTTTCGACAATTTTATTTACTTGCTTTTAAATTTAGAATCGTCACCATTTCAAATCAATCAATCAACTTGTTAGATATTAGTAATCATTTGACCTCATAAAATTAATAGTTTAGATATTAAGTCCTCGTGGGATCGATATTTTTATACTACTTGAACGATACGTGCGCTTGCGTTATACGTGTGTGTTTACGCCGATCATAGATATTTCAGAGGGACAGATTTTCAGAAAAGACAGTTTTAAAAAAGAGTTTTCAACAGAAACTCTTTTATGAGAATCTCAGAGATTGGCATACAGAAAGCAATTTTCAGAAAGGTTTTCCAGAAAGAGAATTATTTTCAGATAAGAAAAGAGATTTCATAAAAGAAGATTTCTTTGAGATGACTTTGCTTTTAGAATATTGGATTTTCAAAAAGCATTTCAGTCTCATTTTTAAACTGTTCACTCACTAGGTCATTCAAATGATCTAACCCTCCCCACTCCCAGTGTTTATGTTTTGCAGGTCTCCCGGAGGACGAGCTCGAGAGGATGGATACTGTTGGCAGTCATTAGGGTATTGGTTCCACCAGGCTGAGTCAGAGTTAAGTTTAGTCAGAGTCAAAGTAAAGTTGCATGCATACAAGAGTATTGTGTATGTCATGGTAAAAAGTTAAAATTGTAAATAAGAGTTGTAAAGAGAAGTAATGTTGAGTATACATTTATATGTATTATTATGCATTCTATGTCGTTGACTTGGGCAATGGTCCCATGTATGAGTTTATGTTTGAGATAGAGTAGCAGTGTTGTCTATAGTCAGAAAGTCAGACGCTCAAAAGAATAAGACGGCTTATTCCCTGCTGGTATCATCTCATGGAATGAGATGTTATAAAGATGGTATCAGAGAATGGTTTATTGAGTCAGTGACTCTAGTGGGTAGAATTCCGAGGTTTTGTATACATTGTATGTCTGGGATATCTTTATGCGAGGCACTACCTCTCCAGTATCCAATCCTTGAGTACGTCCTCAAGCCCTATAGAAAATTTAGTAAGAATTCTCAAGCCATTCAAATACTTTTCCTTATGAAAGCAACCATAATCCTTGTCCTAGTTGAGAATCCTTTTGTAGTTACCCTGTTTTATTATCAGAAGTTCAAGACAAGCTATGAGAATAGATAGTGAGGTTCTGGGAATACTCACTTAAGGGAGTGAGAAGAAAAAGCTATAAGAAAAGTAAAAAATGGTGTACAATTACTTAAAGCAACCAGAGATAATAAGGGATAGAGATACAGAATCAGATAAGTAAAGAAAGTGTCAGAACCCATAGAAATAAGAGGAATTTGGTAAGCCTGAGCAAGTGTAAAATATCGAATAGACCTAAGTAAGGTTCCTTCCCTCCAAATAAGATTTCTTTCCTCCTCAGAACATTCTTCCAAATGGATCCAATAGCCTTTGAGTACCTCGCATAGATAGTAAGTTCCCCGAATAATGAAGGATAGTCAAGAAGATAAAAGAAGCAAGAAATCTGGATTATTCGTGGGAGTTACCGATAGACATGAGATGTCACAAAGGATATGGAGATTACAGATACCCAAACCCAGGCCCATAAGTAAATAAAATGAATGTCGTAAGGAAAATGATTAGTTGCCTCAACCAAGAAACCTGGTATAGATACGGCCTTATGCTACCTAGATTTCGAACCTCTCAGTAATACCGACAAAGGAAAATTATCCTGACATAGTCTATCTCATACCTATCTTAAATGAGTAATAGACTCTACTAGTACATAGAAAATCAAAATGAGGACGTCGACGTCCGTTGAAATGTAAATTCTTATCTCATCCTTTACTAGCATCGACATAGATAACCGTAAGGAGGCCTGAGTGTATCCGAAGACAGAAATAGAAAACACTGAAGGATAAATTACCTAGAAAAGATCCATGGAAGTTTCTGAATTTAGAAAAGAAAGAACCTGATATAAGTCAAGATGAAAAATTGCAGTACTAGTAAGAATCTATATAACAGTCTAATGCTAGTAGGAATCTGTATGAGTTTAAAAGGGGATAGACCTATGGGAGTGGAGATACTCAAAGATTGACAAAAGTACTAGTACATATAATAAGGATTAACGTCATAGTAGCAGACTATAGCAAGAGCATATATTTAGAAAACAGCCATAAGAATGAACCACCACTAGCCTCGGTAGGATCGCTTAGAGCCAAGAGATAGGTTATGGAAATAAATAGCGTAGAAAGGTGTAGAAGTAACGAGGAAGTACAATACTGATAGTAATATAGATAACATAGCTAAAGGACGGTAATGTAAATGGAGACCTCAGAATGGTTGATAAAGTTATGGAACCGTAAGACATGTAGTAGCCAACGTAGTCCTAACCGAACGAATGATAAATCTTCTTCCCGGTAGCTCGACCCCAGTAAGTGTTTAGACACCCAATCAGACCATCACCGAACTTAGATAAATAACAGTAATGAATATTCACAGATCTCTATGAAATGTATATAGTCACCCTTCCAGTTAGAGCCTAGTAGAGATTTGAACAAGTAAAAGAGAATACTTAACGGGACAGAAAAATCATTAGACACCAAGACATCCGAACCAAGGAGTCCAACAAAACCTAGATAAGGATCATAAAATAATGATATTCTGTAAGAGATTGAGTAATTTGAATTCACAGCAAGCCAAGCTAAAATTGAAAGTGATAACTAAATCCATCGTAAAAACATGGCATTAAAGAAGGCAATAGTTCAAAAGGGTAAAGGAAATCAAAGAAAGCAATCCTCAGAAATAAGGTATATGACCTATTAAGAGCCCACATTACACTAGAATGGAAGAACTAGTAAGAGAGTAGCACTTGAATCAGAAGTAGTAGTGGTAATACCCTAACTTGTCAAATGTATTGGAACTTCCAAAGAATAGATTACTAAAGAGGTTTTGAAAATCTGAGATAAGTTAAGAATATTTTATGACCATAAAGATAAGAATACATGATTGATAAGGCAAAGATTCAGTACACCACTAGGAAGTTCGAGTAATAGAGTAAGACTTCATTCGGAAGAATAATAAAGGGAATATAGTAGGATTTTGAGAAAGCATGAACCTTAAGAAGGTTCCCAGTAAAAGATAGTGTGATCGATAGACGGAAAATAATCAGGAGTAAAGTTGAAGGATATAATTTAGTTAGATCATAGCAATAGTACCCTAAAGTAGGTGCCCAATATCAGACATGCAAATAAGAGATCCCTAGGATTATAAATGAGCAGTATGTGCAACTGCAGTACGGGTAGCTAGTGCGACCACTACAACCAGAGAAGACTTCAGGACCGGCCCCACCCTCTTAACCCTCATTAGACACCAACCATAACTGCGAACCTCAATGTTCGTTCTGATGGTATTCCCAGGAATAAGTGAATTCGTGGTCTAGTATAGTATTTTATAAGGAAGAGTAAGAGATATTTAAAAGATAATACCCCTCGGATAAGAAGACAAAGAGATAGATCACATAAGTTTCAGGTATAGAATAAAGCAGAAAATGAGACAAAAAGAACTTTAAACAAAAGGTTTGTGGTGGAACTGTCGAGGTAAGAAGACAATAGAAAAAGATACTAGATAGACAATGACAGAAGTGCATAAGTATTAAGATAGACTCTCGATGGTTAAGTTCAGTAGAACTACAGAATGACTACAGATGCCAAGTATCAACGTCGAAAAACGACTGGATTTCTATTAGATAGGAAACAGAAGGAAGATAACGAGTATAGATGTATGTTCCCTTTGCAACGTACCGCTACGAATAATACTTATGATGACTTGAAAAAGATTTATTGAGGTATAACGTAAGACGGCCAAGGAAACTAAGTACACTAATATTGTCGAGACCAGGACAACAGATGCTCGAATAAGACCATGATGATGACCGAAAGTGGGATATCCTAGAGTATAACTAGGCAAGAAAAGCAAGTCAGTATGTAAGACAGTTGACCAGATTTGTAATAGCAACGAATCTAAGGTACGTAAAATAGTATGAGCATTAATCGGAACTAAATCGTCACCGTCGAAGTTAACAATAAGGACATATAGTTTACTTTAAAACAATGAGTACATATTCCGCACTAATATATATATATATATATATAGTTGACATGACAACGATTTATTCCGTTATGATTTGGCAAACTAGAAGAAGACCGTCAGAGAGATGTCAAGAATTAGTATTTTGAATTTAGAAAATATCGAAAAAATCGTGATAGTGAACTTAAAGCATACAAAGAGTCTTCTCATGAACTACGAGACCCTAAGCCCCAGAGATAGATAGAGATACGGGAATATGAAGGTTGAAATTGATAGTAGTTGCAACTTAACAAATAAAAAAAGAAAGTTAAATAGATAAACTAGGAGAATCAATGCTAAAGTCGGATCGAGTAGATGGAGCTAAGGAAGTATGAAATACGATCATTTTAATAGCGACAGAGATTACTTTTGTATACATTTGTCCCAGAGTTAAGACATAACGTAAAGGAATCTAGCTATAGAAGACACAAATTTTCTTAGAGATGTGGAAGCAATAATAATGAGTGATCATTTGGGAAGTCTTAAGAAGTATTAAATCCTTCAAGAAAATAAGATAAAGTAAAATACAGTCATAGAGTATCAGACATAAATGAGTGATTCACTCGGGCACTAGTTCGGGAAGAATAAGAGATAGATAAATTTGATGGATGATAAGTTTTTTGAAGGAATTGATCGGTGGTAAACACACACGTTACGCAAGCGCATGTATCGCTCAAGTAATATAAAATGTATCGTTCCCACGGGGACTTAATACCCAAGCTATTAATATATGAAGTCAAATGTTTACGAGTATCTAATAGATTAATTGTTGTTTGATTGGTGATTTTAAACTAAAGACAAGTAAATACAACAGTGCGAAAGTAAATTTAAGAAAAATTCAATATTATAAGACTATATAGGTTGTGAATCCTTCCAATATCTTTTAAAGATGAAGTGATTATCTCATGTTTGTACAATATATCGGTTTATTAACCTGGAACACGAAGTTATGCAAAAGCCTCTTCCGATGGTCAGATGTAAACACCCAAATTAACCCAATTAATCATATTCCTATGTTAATCAGGTTATCTGAATTCATTAAGTTAAGTTCCAATTATGGCTACCCCCGCCCGACAAGTTTATTCCTATTTTGTAAGGAAATCTACCTAAGACTTATGATATGGTATAAAATATAATAAAAAACTTTAAAATAAAATTAAACTAAGCCACTTTCGTAGGGATCACGGTTTCATTTTGCATATGCAACAAGCCTTTAAACCCCTAGGTGTCCCTAGTGGACGAGTTGTAGTCTCGTGAGGCTTACATCGACGATACCCACAAACGTCAAATGCACACAAAAGCAAAAAGTTCAAACAAGTTAGTGACTAAACAAGTGAAACTCTTATCCAAGTTAATAGTTGTTTTCTTTCTTTCTAAATTACCAAATAAGTAAGTTCTCCGATTATTTTTACCATATTTTTACCATTCTCCATATACACAACCAACAAGGTATTAATCAAATCATTGTGCCCACAATATTCATAAGTGTATTTGAAAAGAGAGTAATATTTTTGTCCTAAAGTTATATTAGAATTCACACCTTTTTAGCAATGGATTTTTTTTTATCAACATCTTCAATCCATATAGCGAGCTTTGGGTCAGTGACTCCTAAGCCAGTTGGCTTTAGGGCACTAAGTGTTAAGACACCCATATGTACTTAATTACTCGGATCTCAGATGCTTTTTTTTTTCTATATATAACATCTTTGATCCATGTAGCGAGCTTTGGGTCAGTGACTCCCAAGCCAGTTGGCTTTAGGGCACTAGGTGTTAAGACACCCCAAATGACTTAATTACTCGGATCTCATATGTTTTTTTTTATTACTATACAATTTTTTTTTCCATTATTTTGAGATACTTCCTCCAATTAAACTAGAGCACTGAATATTATAAAGTTTTCACTTACAACTCATGGTCGTATGTTACCATGCATATTGATAATACCTGTCAACTGAGCATATGAAGATCCAATTTAGTCAGTATTATGGGGAATTTACAAATTAAATAATTCAAAAGGAAATACAAAAAATTAACTTGTTACGAAATAGGTTGAGATACTTCTCAGGAGTGGAAATTCATTACACAACTATCTCAAACATCATTCCACCTGATTAGTCAAATTAAAAACATAAAAATATTAAATATTTCTTCTTTTTTTTATATAATTTTTTTTGAAAATTTTTGACTAAAAATCAAGTAAAAACAACACAATGAAAAATAAAAACAAAATACTAGTCAACTATTCCCCTCCCTCAAACATAATTGAGACATTGTCCCCAATTTCTAAAATGTAGAAGAAGAGTTTAGAAAACATTACCTCGTTAGCTGACATTCTACATCTAAAAAGAAAATTAAAGGTTAAGATCTAAATTTATCCGACGTTTTTTTACCACGATCATTATCATACCATTTTATCTTGGAAAAGATATGGTCAATTTATGGTTCAAAGGCTAAAAGCTGGTCAATTAAATCCGGGCATCATCAAGAAATACACAAAGAAATTCATAAAATCCATCAGCGTTAAACAGTCAAATTGGTTTATGGTGTATGTTCAAGTTCGCCCAAGATAGCACTGTAAAAATTTCCTCCATCGTGCCCAAGCCACCTGGCAAAGCAATAAAAGAATCAGCATGGTTAATCATTTCAACAAGTCATTCGGACATACCTGGCACGATGCATTCATCTATGTTTGATGGTCCTATAAGATTCGCCTCTGCCAAAGGTTTTGGGATGATTCCCAGAACTTGACTACCTCCTTCCTGTACAGCTCTTAAAACGTACCCCATTAGTCCAAGATTGCCACCGCCATATACTAGGTACATATTCCTTTCAGCTATGACTCTATCCAATTCATGTGTTGCCTCAACGAATTCTGGCTTAGAACCAACATTAGTACCGCAAAACACACAAGTGTTTACAACTTGTCTTCTTGAAGTTGCTTCCATTTCTTTTATGTATTTTATTTTTCAAATTTGGATGTCTTCGAGAGTGCAATGACGAGCTGAATTTATAGAACCTGAAAAGGGTGAGTAATAATAGCACTAGTATTTTCCAAATGATAATTATTAGCTAAACAGTAAAATAAATCGTGAAAGTCAAAAAGTTTGGATCCTTTCTAAGAAAATAAAAGAAAATAACAAAACAAATCACAATTATTAGATAAATACAGAGAGATAATAATATTTACAAGAAATAACCGCTTGAATGACATCTATGCGTCAGGGACAAACTTCCCATCCAATTTTCTTATAAATTGGCAAACAGGGTCTTTTAAAGTCAGCTTCCCGAAACTTAATTATTGTCTTTCTTTTCGAAATTGTGCATGTAACATGTGAATTGCGTGATGCACATATCCACTGGAATGCGTCTCAAGAGTCAATGATATGTCATCCAAAGACTCCTTACTCATGCCATCTCTAATGAATTTAATTTTATCTTCACGGTTATCAGACACCATTCCTAAAGAACAACAACGAGTTTTACATGTCATGCGTGCACATTTATAGCAAACACCTAATCTTTTAGCTATTCTTTTCTTTGCATAGGTGTTTCTTCCTAAACCAGGAAGAAATGAAATAAAAGAGTCAGAGGACTCACCTGCCAATCAGACCCGTGCTTCAATAATCCAACGAATGTCATTCGAAATACCTTTGATCATTAGAAGTCTCATTCATTCCATATGAGATTTTTAGACTTTCATCAGAGAGTTTTGAGGGAGAGAAGGAAATTGCTTGTGAAGATTTGTGAGAAATTCTTCCATCATGCCTGTGACTTTACCTATAAAAATTAAACACACAAAAATAAAACACACCAAATATGAATATATACACAAATTCCATGGGTTGCCTCCCTACTAGCGCTAAATTTAACGTCGTCAGCTATACATGACTGCCCGAATGTTAGGCTGGATCTGCAAGTGTGACACTTTCTTTTTGTCGTTCAAATGATTCTCCCCAGTATTGCTTGACACGCTGGCTGTTTACCCTGAATGTATTATTGGATTTGGAGTTGTATATCTCAACTACTCCATAAGGTAACACATGAGTAATCACAAATGGACCTGACCACCTTGATTTCAGCTTTCTAGGGAAAAGTTTCAATCTTGAATTGTATAACAACACCTACTGCTCTGGTTCCAGTTGTCTGTGTAATTTTTTTTATCATGCCATTTCTTGGTCTTTTCTTTGTATAATTTGGCATTTTCATAAGCATGTAGGCGAAATTCCTCCAATTCGTTGAGTTAATGGAGCCGTTTCTCGCTAGCTGCTTGTAGATCAAGATTTAGTTTCTTCAGTGCCTAGTATGCTTTGTGTTCAAGCTCCACAGGCAGATGGCATGCTTTCCCAAACACCATTCGATATGGGGACATACCAATGAGTGTTTTATAAGTTTTCTGGTAGGCCCATAATGCGTCATCCAATTTTGTAGACCAGTCCATCCTTTTTGATCCAACGGTTCTCTCCAATATTCTTTTGATCTCTTTATTTGAAACTTCAACCTGTCCATTTGACTGCGGATGGTAAGCAGTGGCAACTTTATCAGTAACTCCGTATTTTGATAGGAGTGCATCGAATTATTTGTTGCAGAAGTGTGTGCCACCATCACTGATAATTACCGGAGGTTTTCCAAAGCGAGTGAAAATATTATTTTTAAGGAATTTTATCACCACTTTTGAATCATTTGATGGCAGTGCTGTTGCTTCAACCCATTTAGAGACGTAGTCTACTGCAACCAGAATGTACAGGTTCCCAAATGATGGAACAAATGGTCTCATGAAATCAATCCCCCATACATCAAATATCTCCATTTCGAGAATATTTTGAAGAGGTCTTTCATTTCTCCTCGAAATATTTCCCGTTCTCTGGCATCTGTCACATTGAAGAACAAATAATTAAGCATCTTTAAACAGAGTGGGCCATAATAAACCTGATTGTAGGACTTTGGCTGTAGTTTTATCTCCGCTGAAGTGTTCGCCGTATGGTGATGAATGAATATGCTGAAGGACACTATTAACCTCCACTTGTGGAACACAACGTCTCAGTGATTGATTAACACAACGTTTGAACAAGTACGGCTCATCCCAGATATAGTGCTTGACTTCGTTGAAGAACTTTTTTCGTTGTTTATGTGTCCATTCCAACGGCCATTTTCCCGATACTATGTATTTTACATAGTCAGCATACCAAGGGACATCCTTCTACTTGATGGCAAATAACTGTTCATCTGGAAAAGTTTCTTTGATTGTCATCTCATTGCCAGTTGTTTCTCCATTTTCGAGCCTCGATAAATGATCTGCCACTTGATTTTTTGTCAATTTTCTGTCTCGGATCTCCACGTCAAGTTCTTGCAGTAGTAGTACCCAACAGATCAATCTGGGTTTGGCATCTTTCTTCACGATCAGATATTTGATTGCTGAATGATCTGTGTAGACCACCACTTTGGGACCCAGCAGATAGGAGCAAAATTTATCAAAAGCAAACACAACTGCGAGCAACTCATTTTCAGTTGTTGTGTAGTTGAGTTGTGCTTCATTCAGAGTTTTGCTGGAGTAGTAAATGGTGTGGAAAATTTTTACTTTGCGTTGTCCCAAAACTGCACCTGCAGTAAAATCACTAGCATCACACATCACGTCAAATGTAAGCGTCCAGTCCGGTGAAGTCAGAAAACATATATAAGAAACTATTCTCTCTAGAATGATTATATCATAGTTTATTCTAATATAGAACCTATTCTAGAAATGTGCAACCATAAGTGAAGTCAGAAAATATATATAAAATATGCAAGCAGTGGATAAAAGTTTAATTCTATCTAAATAATAGAATAAGGAAAAAATATAAGCGATAATTTTCATAATATTACACGCTGCATTAGTTATGGATTTTTAACCTAGCAGTGCCTCCCACTACTTTACGTAATACCGTAATCCCCAACGGAAAATGAGAATTCAATAATTAAATCAAATTCCATAATGGGAAGTGGACCCCAAGAATATATTTCGACTCACAGCTTTGGCACGTTCTCGCCTACGTATATTCACGAGTAAACAACTCATTGTCAATAACACTCGTTGTGACTCCTGATTTTGTCCTGACCGTTTCTCGCTGTGACAACTTTGGCACGTTCACAGGAGGCGTATCAAGGCTTTACTTGTCAATGACAAACTCAAGCTACCGATGTAGTCCTGACAGCTTTGGCACGTTCAGGATTTCCACTTTCACTTGAATTTGTCTCTTATCATATAAGTTTTACGGGCGCAAATGAACTACCTTCATCCTTAACTGCACAGCTTTGGCACGATACAACTATAGCATCATGAAAACATTCACATCTGTATTGACAAGGCGGACGAAGAAACAAGTATTCCTAATACTAGTCATTTTATAAAACCTTATTTAACGGGACTTTCCTAAATGATGTAATTCACTTTATTTAATCAACTTAAATAAATACAAGTATGTAAAAAGTAAAGATTAGATTAAATATCAAATTTAAAGGGCTAATCATATCATGGGTTCAGAATCATAATCTCTCTGAAACTATTTTGTTGGGGTTTTATCAGGGCGGCGCAGCGGAAGAAGCGCGGTTCGGGCGAAATCGTAGTTTAAAATTTTTAAACTTACGAATAAATTATTCAATATCCAATATTAACAATTCATTCATATTTCACCTAAACATATTTATTCGATATCAAATAACGACATAAATAATATAAAAATATCACGAAACTTTTACGAAAATATTTTTCCGCAAAATAGCATAAAATACGTTTCCGACCGACCAATGTGCATGGGGGCTACCCAGGTCAGCCCCAATGGAACTTGGACAATTCATGGGCTACCCGAACAGTGACCAACTCATTGTTTGGGTAGCCATTATCCAATAACGCCGTTTTTCGCCATTTTCGCTTTTTTCACTCCGAAAATTTTTTTGGTAATTATTTCCTTGGGCAATTAAAATAAAACAATTTATTATAATGACTCAATTAATAAAAACTGAATTTTTAATCCAAAAATCAGATTTATCACTAATTTTCGTGAGACCCCAATACTTTGTATTTGGATCATTTTAGTCCTAATTTGTCAAATACAAATTTAAGTGATTTCAAATCACTACTAAAATGATTTATACATATCATATACATGAAAATACAACTCACAACACAAAATCCTAATTTTCTCCAAATTGTCGAATGTGCCCAACATTTCTAATTTTGTGTAATTTGGTCCAAATTTGTTCAAAACAACTTTAAATGATATCCAATCAACACCAAATTAAATGTACATCATATATACATCATTATGCAACATATATATGAAAAGCCCCAATTTTGGTTTAGGTTAAAAACCTTAATTTCTTAAATTAGTCCAATTAACAAAATTAACCAAAATTAACCAAATTAAACACTTTAATTTAGTCTCTACAACACCAAACAAGTCTCACTACTTTGAAATAACTCAAGAATAATTATAGGTCATCAATGAGTGACCTAACAACTCTAGAATGGAAACAAGATCATCAAATGATCAATAGTGTGCTTATACACCATTTATAAGCATACTTTGTTAAACACGCATGCATACATCTTTCTTTCATGCTTCCAACCATCAAAACACAAAGATAAGAGAGTAGAAAAACTTAAGAACTACACATGTTGTAGCTAAGAACAAAAGGAACAAGTTTCATTCTAATATAAAGTTTGAAAAACTTACTTAAATCCAAGCTTTCTTGATTTTTCTTCTTGGTTTCTTTTCTTTTTCTCTCAACACTTTTGTTTTAGTTTTTGGTGGCTTGAACAAGTGTGAAGCAAATGAAAAAACAAAACCTTTAAATACCCTAGGTCATGGATGAATTTGGCCTTGTAAATGAATTAGATATTTTGTTAATTTTTCAAACAAATATCTAACAAGCCAAATGCCATTTGACTTCATTTTTCTTTAATGTAAAGTCAAAAAATTTACACTAAGTAATTATTTCATAACTTTATCATAATGGTAGATATTTATATTTTAATTACTTTAATTATTTAATAATTAAATAATTAAATAATTATTTAAATACAAATATCCAAATATATGTATTATATTTACTTTAAATAATCCAAATACATATATTAATGATATATGTCAAATATCATAATTTGACATTTAATTAATGTGTATTTAATAAAAGCATACATTAAATACAAATACACATTAATTAGGAAATGACCAAAAGGTCCCCTTTGCATGTATCTTTCGTTTAACAGTTAAACGATTTATAAATAATCAGTATTATTCATAAAAGTTGTCATAGTACTGTACAAGTATATTTCATTAGTGAGACTCTCTAGGTTCAGACATATCTGTCACAAAATCTAATTTCATGTCAATAATTTACCCACCTGTAAATTATGATGACCACAGATAAACTCGTTGAACCATACAAGTCGAAGTAATCACATATGTATAATCTCTCCATCACAGGTATTCGAATTATTCCAGAGATATAGATATTAACGTCAAATCTCTATAGGTATAATCCAATCGACGATTCTATTAACAATCTTACAATAACACTTAGAACTCACTTCTACAATGTACCACAGATCCATGGATTTAATAGATTGGTAATCCCATAATGAATACATATGATCTGTACACAAGACTGACGGATCCTATCTTAATACTCACAAGATATCATGAGCATGAGTCCACACCCAACGTACAAGCGGAGGTTTGATCTAATTAGATCGGTGATGTGACTGCCATCAAAGTATGGAGGATGACTCATATATCCACAGTGGTATCTCAAGTCAAAGAATCACTATGCTACTCAACCCGAGAAGATTCCTATTGATGTTGGTGTACCATCTAGTAGGTAATCTTCGGTGAATTGTTCAGTGTTTATCAAATAAACACTTACATGTCTATACGAGTCTCCCGAGACTCATGGTTCATTATGATAAACCATCGGACCAAGTCACGATATATGACATGTACTGGTCTCAACGAATTTTTACTAACCGTCCTGTGTCAGTAAATCTTGACTAGAAACTTTATTTGATAATATATTTCTAGTAGTGACACTTCCCAATGTCAATTACAAGCTACATTGTAAACATGATTTAACTAAACTTTATTGGGTCTTTGTCTAATATATATATATCACTAAACATGATTTAGTTTCAATCTAATGAATTAGATCGAATATATATAATAAAAGACAAGAGGTACAACCATAAATAAGTAATATTATGGAAAAAAGGTATTTCTCGTATTCATGAAATAGACATAAATACGATCCAGATTGGCGCTCCGAACACCAACCCTAACAATTTGGCCACCTCCTAATTCACGAAGAACACTAACTACCTTTTTATGAACTATACAATTCGAGGTCATCACATATGTTTAACAATCTCTTCGTCGTAGGCTATCCGAGTTGTGCTTATGAAACATAGATTACACCGTCAAATTTTCGAGGCACACATCTCATATTGTCGACATGTCCATGATTCTTTACAACTAATTAGAACACAATTTCTGATATATGCGATCAACCTTAGGTGATCGTCTTTGGCCAAAGTCCTAAGAATCGTGACTAATCATATGGATACCTTAACCCCTTATGGTACACATATGGGCCGATGGATCATATCTCGATACACACATGATTAACAGGTGCATCGGTCAACACCCAATGAATATATAGCGGTATAACCATGAAATGTCTTTGATATATATGGCATCAAAATGTGGAGGATCATACAAAATCAATGTTATCCTATAGTCAAAGGATCACATATGCTACTCGACTCGAGGAGATTCCTATTGACAGTGGTGTGTACTTCCACCTATTAGGAATCACTTATGAGTCATTCAGTATTCGCTCCAATGAATACCCACATATCTATACGAGCTACCTTTGCTCATGGTACATCGGGTTAAACCATTGGAACTTCAATTCCAATATACGACATGTGCTAGTTTTTTAGGTTATAGGAATTCGATCGTATTCCAAAACCAATGACTATGAATATTTACTTTTATAATAGTTTATAATAGTAATATTATCCCAATGTCAGACCACCCAGTGTCTAGTATTACTACATGACTATTCTAAGGTCGATGTCATTCTAAACATATTTATATATCATTCTAATATACATAATAACATTACCATTAATAAGGTTGAAATGAAAATATTATTATTTATTAGTAAAAAATAAAATATAATATATAATACATTATTCGGATTGGCGCTCCAAGTACCAACTCCAACATCGATGATGAGTCTCCTTATAGAACACCTGAAAAGTTTAGGAAGATTGTAATGTTCCAAGGATGGAAGGGAAGGAAAATTCCAAAGGACTCCAAAAGAATAGCCAAATCCAGAGCAAATTGCCTATGCCCAAATCCGTCCGGACATAAGCCCCAAAGCTAGCCACATATAAGTCTCAAATCTGGCCGGATTTAATCTATATATGACTGGATATATATCGCATTTTCAGTTTTGTAGAAAGATTCGTCTCTTTCCTTTTTTAAAAAATTCCATTTTAACCTCACTTTCCTTCTTAAAACGTTTTCCTTAACAAAGAGATCATTTCCCCAATAAACACAACCCTAAACACTATAAAAAAGAAAGACAAAACACAAAAATATTGGACTTTTGGAGAAAACCTTTGGAGAAAATATGAAAACCAAACCCCAAAATAGTAACCTTACGTTTCCTAACTTCAGCAATAGATCCAGCAACTAACATAGGCTTCTAGAGGTGTTCTCGGAGCCAACAATACGAAAGGTAAAGATCGGAGGGCCCAAAGACCTTTTACTTTTGTGTTTTAGTTTGTTGAACTGACGCCGTATATCCAGCCAGACATCCTCTATGTCCGGTCGGACATACAATTATCACACACTAACTCCGACCATATAACTGGCTTTATCTGACTGCATGTATTCGCTTCTATATAGAATATAAGATGGAAACTCGGACATAGATTCTGTTGCCGAATCCAAATATACGGTAGTACGGTTTGCACTCGGGATATAACTTCACGTACCACTTAGAAACTGTTACGCGTGTCATTCTTTACCGCTTTAACATTATTACTGTTATATGACTACTTTATTTGTCTTGTCACTGTCTTACTATTATTGTTATGCATGATTATGCGCTTTATGAATACCGGTTTCAAGCATGCCATGATATGTCATTGTTATTTGCATAGTTTACGTTCTGGGCTTTCTGGTTTACGCAGTAAATACGACCATACATCAAGCATGTTCGACTGGACATATATTGATAATATACATATCCAGTCAGACCTCAAATACATCCGGATGAATCTGTGATGTGCATTATTCTTACTGTTTCCTTTATTATTTTTATTATTTTCCTGGATGTTTGCTTACTGTATAATATAAAATGCCTTGTGTGTGATTGCATTATAAGATATGTGGATCCTCTTTTAAGCATGAATATTATACTGGCATTAGTAAGGGATAATTCCAAACCCAAATAGATTTAAGGTCGGACCTTGCGAGGGGTGTAGTGCGGCCTTAAATCATTCACATTGTCTCATACTGGGTGGTGACTTTTTTATTCTCCAGTTAGTCCTCCGCGGACTAATCCGTACTCTCTACGAGCTTCGAGCTCAACAATGTAGTGGTCGCTGACGTCATAGGCATAACGGTAAACCCCACTTCGCTCCTACATATAGCGACTCTATTTGGGATAGAGAATTGACCCTGAAAAATACCCTATAGTATTCATGACGAGACTGAGAGGAATCATGTCTTCATTTTTTTGCATACCCTTCGAACCCCTATGGCATTACATACCAAGAAATCGCTTTCACTCAAGGCGGTGGATTGGTATGTGATGATAACCATCACTCATTGGCATATATCCTTGAATATTGGTGCGTCCATTTGGTCGATCAAACCCTTGTATGTGGAGACCTAGTTATGGATAAGTTGTATCCTAGGGTATAAAAAAAGGTGCGTTCACTTGGTCGTTCGAACCTTTGGGTGGGGACACCTAGTTGTGGACAACCCTTTGCCGCTAAGAGCCTAAGCCGTACCCTTATGAGCCCACATAAAAATCTCATAGTCAATTATCCTAAAGCACACACAAACAAACATAACTATAGACCTAAGAGGGGGTGATTTGGGTAACGGTCAATATTGCGAAAATAAAATTCTTGCCAATTTTACGCTACTAAGCTAGTAGCTGTACCAATTTAGTTTAGTGATCAATTTTCCAAATTAATGTATTTAACAATTAATACCCAAAATCAAGTTTCTAAACAATATACATATTTAAGATACAAACTTACAATAAATAAAGGAGTTTTAAATTAGAGATAACTGACACCGTATTTATAGTGGTTCGGCCAACTCTTTGCCAATATCCACTCCCTCAAGCCTTGCTTGAAGATTTCCACTAAGTTGAATCCACAACTTACACCGCGTTTTCCATGAATCACTCGCAACTAAGAGTTTTTCACCCTAGGTTCACTCCAAACCTTTACACAAGAGTGTTATCTCATAGGCTCACTCTTTAAACCTTTACAATGAGTTTTCACTATAGGCTTACTCACACACCGTTTACAACCAAATGCACCTTTTTGAGTATACCCACTCAACAAGGGATTTCACTACCACAAGTGTATAAGATAGGAAGATTTAAAGTACAACTTGGGAACTCACAAAGATTACAAGATTACATTGTGAGTTGCTAACCCAAGAAATATAAGCTCTAAATGTTATGAAGGTGTATGTAGTGAGCTTGATTATGAGAGTGTATGATGATGAAAATTTTATTTACTCTATGTTTTTTCCTTGAAATAAAATATATGAAAGTTGAAGAAGTTAGCAAAAATAAATTTGGGGCTCAATTTATAGAGAAAAAGAAAGAAAGCCCATACTCTCTGTCTAAGACCAGTATGTCGATCTCCAAAGCCATATGCCTGTCTGCCAAAGTATAACGGCTATATTACCATTAAAGATTAAAATATAATATAAGATTACTGAATAGTATGAAGGCCATTATGCCATTAGCTCACCGTTATGGGGACTGGTTGTTGGGGCAGTTGTGGAACCCCTAGGGTCAGATCAGTGCCCCACGCAGCGGAAATGAGTCTAACCCATGGACATCAAGTATGGATGTAATTTTAAATAAATAAATCAATAAAATAATATATTTCATTATGAGTGTATAGGAAAAAATCGGGGCTGAATCGGAGTCCGGAAACTCCAGAACGAAGCAAAACAAAATCAGCGCGCGTAGCGCGCACTATACACGCTACAGTGCGCGTGTCACTGTAGCACGCAACATCACTCATTTTTTTAAAAAAAAATTTTCTTTACAAACAATGCTTCAGCTCTCTGGAAAATTTCCAGAGAGTTGAAGAAATTTGGATCTATTATCCTAATTACTTCCAGTCTTCTCTAAACACTTCAAAAACACTCAAAATTAATTTTTTATATCAAAACCAACATCAACATATGTTATAGAATAAAAATCAAGTTTTTCAAAATATCAAAGATTTTTACAAAAATATAAATTTATTCTAAATACACAAACCAAATTAGAATCCCAATAAGAAATGTCTCGTGAACAATTTTAGGTCACCCAAAGGTGGTCAAATGATTCTAGAATGGTAGTCATAACTCTAAGCTTTAATCAGGAGTTCCAAACTCTAAATTATGTTTATGTCTAACATAAATATTTTGACCCAATTACAAGTATAATGTGTTTATACTTCCAAAGCATCCTAACACAATTTATTAGCCTTATTTCAACATTAAGCTATGTGAAAATGCATCTAATACATAATTCATAACTTAAGAGAAGTTCAAACTTACCTAGCAAGCTTGATGCAAGATCCAATCTACTTCTTCTTTGTTGAAATGATTGGAAAACCTCCAAGGTGTGAAAGCTTGACTTCAAGATCCAATCTTGATTTCCAATGCTAGCAAGTTTCACTTCAAGATCTAATCTTGATTTCTCCTAGATGAGATGTTGTAGAGACCTCACAAGTTTCTCTAAACACTTCTCTAACTTAGGCTAATTTCTCTAAGAATTTGCTTGTATTTGTACTTGTAATTAAAACCTTCCTAAAGCTGGTTATTTATAGCAAAACTTAGATAATTTTTAATTAAAAAAGTTATAATCAACTTTTAAGTGGGCTTAATCCAATTTTTCCAAATATGTATAATTAGGTGTGACTAATCTCCATTGTCTCCCAAATTTAATCCAATTAAATCAAACAAAAGATTAGGAAATGGATTAGTTCAATGTTTTCCACTTTGATTTAATCCAATTAAATCAAGCCAAAATCATCTATTATTACATATTTACAATTACCATAATATCCTCAAATGGTAGAGATAATTATGATTTTACAATTAATCTCTGGTGTAATTATTGAATTAGTCCAATTAATCCAATTAGGTCAAAGTAAATAATCAATGATATCAAATAACACTTGATTATCTTAGTTGATAATTATAATATCGAATATTATTTATTATAAAAAATAATCGGCTACCCAAGTGCTCAACGAGTATACTTCATATTGTGGGACTCTTTAAGTTCAGACACGTTCATCATATAAGCCTAACTTATATGTACGTAATTCGGCCACCTCCGAATTCGCGAAGAACACAGACGACCTTTCTGAACTATACAAGTCGAGGTCATCACATATGCTTATCAATCCCTCATTTGTAGGCTATCCTAGTTGTGCTTAGGAAACACAGAATAAACCGTCAAGTTTCCGAGGCGCACATCTCATGTCAACATGTCCATTAAGACAAAGATTAGGAAATGGATTAGTTCAATGCTTGCCACTTTGATTTAATCGAATTAAATCAAACCAAAAATACTTATAATTACATATTTATAATTACCAAAATATCTCCAAATGGTAGAGGTATTTATGAATTTATAATTAAGCTCTTGTGTAATTATTGAATTAATCCAATTAGGTTAAAGTAAATAATTAGTGTTATCCAATAAAACTTGATTATCTTAGTTGATAATTATAATATCGAATATTATATTTCATCAAAATTAATCGGTTACTCAAGTGCTCAACGAGTACACTTCATATTGGGACTCTCTAAGGTCAGACACATTCGTTATATAAGCCTAGCTAATATGTACGCAATTCGGCCACCTCCGAATTTGTGAAGAACATGAACGACCTTTCTGAACTATACAAGTCGAGATCATCACATATGTTTAATAATCCCCCCGTCATAGGCTATCTGAGTTGTTCTTAGGAAACATAGAATATACCGTCAAGTTTCTGAGGCGCACATCTCATGTCGACATGTCCACGATTCTTCATAACTGATGTGATCCACCTTAGGTGATCGACTTGGGCCAAAGATTTAAGAATCGTGAATTTACTCACATGGATACCTAAACCCCTTATGGTACACATATGGGCCGACAGATCCTATCTTGCTTCGCACTTGATTACTGAGTGCATCGGTCCATATCCAACGAACATCTAGAGGCCAGACCATGAAAGGTTTCTGACATACATGGCATCAAAATGTGGAGGATCTCACACAAAATCAATGTTATCATATAGTCAAAGGATTACATATGTTACTCGACTCGATGAGATTCCTATTGACGGTGGTGTGTACTTCCAACTATTAGGAATCACTTATGAGTCATTCAATATTTGCTTCAACGAATTCCCATATGTCTATACGAGTTTCCAAAACTCAAGGTACATCGAGTTAAACCATTGGCACTCCAGTTCTAATATACGACATGTGCTAGTCTTCGAGGTTATAGGAATTCGACCGTATTCCAAAACCAAAAACTATGAATATTTACTTTAAGAATAGTTTATAATAGTCATACTTATCCCCATGTCGGACCACCTAGTGCCCAGTATTACTACAAGACTATTCTAAGGTCGATGTCATACTTAGCATATCTATACATCAATCTAATACGCATAATGACAATACCATTAATAAGATATGAAAATGTAGTTATTTTATTGATAAATAACAAAATATACAATTCGGATTGGCACTCCAAGCACCAACTCCAACACTGGTATGAACCGTCCTGGTTTTAGTGGCTGTGCAAACTCTAATTGACCGATATGGTAAACCAGTATGGAACATCTCAGTTCCAAAGGGCATGCAAATTTGCCCAAGGCAGAGCAAGGTCACCGGTATACCGGTGTGGGAGACCGATATGCTGATCTCAGTGTATAAAATACAGGATTTGAAAGTTAAAACCATTTTACACAGGATCTTAATGCATCTAAATGATTGTGCATATAAGTCTTATGAGCTTAGAGACTTAAATTAATAACTCACTTAAAAATAGAGCCATAAGCTAAGACCACATAAGATTCTTCAATATGCGCTAGTCTTCACATACATTTCTTTTCACCACCAATGTGTTTCGACATGTTTTTGTAATATCCGCTGCTGCGTTTCGAAGTCTTCTAGTGTTACATCATAAAAATCCATCTTGGGAATATGTCGCTAACAATTTCCTCTTTTTATGATGGAAATCTTTAAATTATGTGAGCTTTGAGAGTCCAAATTTATTGACGATTTTGCTCCCCCTCAATATTAGCTCTTTTTCAACATGTGATTGTCTTCGATATAGCTATAAAAAATTTAGACGAATACATTAGTACAAATTTACTCATCTTTAATACAAGGGTGATGGTAATATAAGTTTTAATCTCATTCTATGATTTCCCATCATTTGACATTATGAAAGATTATGGATAAGTTGGAGGAAACAATACCAATATTTCCGTAAGCACGAATTTTACCTAGTACCATTATCACCAAGTGACCAATCAACCAATTATCAAATTCATTCATTTTTAGGTATGCATTTGATTTTATTCTTGTTGAGCTCTTTCCTCATTTGTGTTGCATCTTTGGGATCATTTCACATTTCTCATTGATAACGTCTCCTAAAGCTTCCCCTACAAAATCATTCAAGTATATTTTGTTACCCAAACTTTCTTGGGTACATGGGGGTTAATCTTGGTTCCTTGGGGAACTGATAGATTCACTTTTATATTTTTATACATGCAATCAAATATTTTGTGTCATTTCTTATTGCATGCATGACATGTGACATTTTTATCAAAAGTGACATGCGATGAGAAGTGGATGCCTTAACAAAATAATTTTTCAAAAATTTCTTTTTAATGTAAGGTTTATATCATAATCTTTCTCTTTTAAAAGAACATTTTTGGGATCCAATCAACATATTAAAATTTTTCTCTCCCAAAGTAAATTTTGTTACAATAGAATGCAAATCCACAATCATTTTATTTAATATGATATTTTCATCCGTTATAGATTTACAATCACATGTAATTGAGCTAGATGGAAAGTTAGATATGATCATTTCAAGTTTTAGCTTTTCATCTTTTAAGCATGCGATTTCTTTCTCATGCATTTCATTTTTCTCAATAATTGATGCATGATCATGTAATAGTGATGATTGCTTATTTTTGATCAATTTATGCTTCTTTCTAAGCAAATCATATAATTCATGTAATTAATTAAATGTGTCAAACAATTCATCATATTCAATGGAATCATATACATTTTACTCATCATTTTCCTCTTGGAGATCATCAATAGCCATGAAATCGAGATTTATTGTTCTCTCATCACTTTCCTCCTCGGATAAGCTAGAGTCGTTATCGCTCCAATTTCCCTTCATTGCTTTTTTTCTTGAATTTCCTTGAATCTCCTCATTGGGCAATTGGCAACCACATGACCCAGCTTTTCAAACTCATAGCATATGTCTTTCTCTTTCTTGTGCTTACTTGGCCAATTCTCTTCCATCTTCTCATCCAACCGAGATTTCCCTTTATACTTTTCGAATTTGAGGAACTTCTTGAATTTCTTGGTTAAATGTGCCAACTCATCATCACTATCATCTTCTTCATCATTTGAGCTAGTATCATTCTCTTTTCTCACAAACGACTCAAAAGCTATCCGCTTCTTATTCTTTTCTTCTTCTTCCCTTAGGTCCATTTTGAGCTCTTCATATTCCAAAAGTTTTCCTACCAAGTTATCCAATTTCAAATTGTTGATATTATTTGATTCTTTGATGGAGGAGGTGCAAATCATATACTTTTTAGAGAGTGACCTAAGAATTTTCTTCACTTGATCACTAAAGTCAATGTTTTTTCCCAAAGCACTAAGTTGGTGCACAATTATTGTGAACCTAGAAATCATTTGCTCAATATCTTCATAGGTTTCTATTTTGAAGCTATCCAACTCGCACATGAACCAGTTGATCTTTGACTCTTTGACTTGACTTCTGCTCTCATTGATCATTTCCAAAGACTTTCACAACTCATATGCATTTCCAAATTCCGAAAGTTTGTTAATTTGACTCCGATCAATCACACAAAGAATATGGTTGAATGCCTTAGAATTTAGGGAGGCTTCCTTGAAATCCTCATCGATCCATTCAAAATACAGCTTCGAAAACTCCACACCATTGTTATCCTTTTTCATTGGCATACTTGAACCATTTGTGATCACTTTGAAGGATTGTACATCAACGGCGAGAAGGTAGCTCAACACCCTCATCTTCCAAGGTAGCTCAACACCCTAATCTTCCAATAGCCATAATCAATTCTGGTGTAGAAGGGAGGTCTAGTTGTTGAAAATCATCGACAAGATTTGTTGAGTAGTTTATAGAGGCCATGATCGATTCTCGGACGGTTAGGTCTTTGTTGAGAATATCTCGCTCTGATACTAAATGAAATTGCTTACAAGCACACACAAACAAACACAATTTTATACCCAAGAGAGTGGGTGAATTTGGTAATGACCAATATTGCGCAAATAAAAATTCTTTCCGATTTTACGCTACTACGCTAGTGGCTTTACCAATTTAACTTAGTGATCAATTTTCCAAATTAATGTATTTAATAATTAATACCCAAAAGCAAGTTTCTAAACAATATGAATATTTAATACACAAAGTTTCAATAAATAAAAAAGTTTATGGTTAGAGAAAATTGACACCGTATTTATAGTGGTTCGGCCAACTTTTTACCTACGTCCACTCCCTCAAGCCTCGCTTGAAGAATTTTACTAAGTTGAATCCAAAACTTACACCAAGTTTTCCATGACACACTAGTAACCAAGAGTTTTGTCCTCTAGGTTCACTCAAAACCTTTACACAAGAGTTTTATCACCTAAGCTCACTCTTTTAACATTTACAATGAGTTTTCTTTATAGGCTCACTCACAAACCTTTTACAACCAAATACACTCTTTTGAGTATACCCTCTCAATAAGAGATTTCACTACCACAAGTGTATAAGATAGAAAGATTTAAAGTACAACTTGGCACTCACAAAAGATAAGAAGATTAAAGTGAGTTGCTAACCCAAGAAATTTAAGCTCTCTAAATATTATGAAAGTATATGTAGTGAGCTTGATTATGGGAGTGTATAATGATGAAGATTTTGTTTACTCTTTGTTTTCACCTTGAAATAAAGTGTATGAAACTTGAAGAAGTTAGCAAAAATGAATGTAGGGCTCAATTTATAGAGAAAGTGAAAGACACATATTGGTCTGCCAAAGCATAACGACTATATTACCATTGAAGATTAAAACGTAATACCAGATTACTGACTAGAATAGAGGCCGATATGTCGGTTAACTCACTAGTATGGGACCGGTATGAACCGTCCAAATTCCAGTGGCTATGCAAACTCCAGTTGACCAGTATGGAGCAGACCGATTCTAGAGAGCATGTAAATCTTCCCAAGACAGAGCAGGGTCACCGGTATGCCAGTGTGAGGGATCGATATGCCGGTCTCAGTGTAGAAATTGCAGGATTCAATAGTTAAAACCATTTTGCACATGACCTTAATATATTCAAATGAATGTGCATATGAGTCCTATGAGCTTAGAGACTTAAATTAACAACTCACTTACAAAGAGCCCTAAGCTAAGACCACATAAGATTCTTCAATAGGCTCTAGTATTCACATCCACTGCTCTTAACCACCAATGTGTTTCGGTATATTTTTGTAAAGTCCGCTAATGCACGTCACGTTCTTCTAGTATTACATCATCAAAATCCATCTTGCAAATATGTCCCTAATAATTTCCAGTTCAACCGATCGAAGCGTTGGAGGCCTGAGTGCCTATTTCCAATGTTGGGGCAGATGTGGAACCCCTAAGATTGGATCGGTGTCCCGAGCAGCTGAAGTGGGTCTAACCCATGGATATCTAGCGTGGGTGTATTTTAAAAAATATTTTATGTATAACTACATTTCGTTTCGAGTCCGTAGGAAAAAATGGGGACCAAAATAGAGTCCGAAAACTCCAAAACGGAGAAAATGAAGTTTCAGTATGTATTAGCTTTGCGCGTCGCGACGCGAAAATTTGGGCATCGCGACGCGGAAGGGTGTACGTCGCGACTCTCCTATGTCTGATGCTCAGTGTCGCGATGTTGAGGGATCAGTGTCGTGATGTTGCCCTAGGCAGTGAACATTTTCTACTTCAAACAAATACTAAACACTTCCAATTTTCTCATAATACTTCAAATACACCTAAAATCCAATTTTAGCATCATAACCACCATCAACACATGTTATAAAACTAGCATATATATATTATAAATACTTATATGTATTTGTTTGAATTATAACACAAACCAATTTAAAATCCCACTATGAAATGTCTCATGAACAATTCTAGTTCACGTAAAAGTGGTAAAGTGATTCTAGAATGGTAGTTATAGCTCTAAGCTTTAATCTAGAGTTCCAAACTCTTATTCCAACATGAACAACTTTGACATAATTAACAAGCATATTGTGTTTATACTTCCAAAGCTTCCTAACTAATTTATTAGCCTTATTTCAACTTTAGGCTATGTAATCATGCATCTAATACATAATTCATCACTATATATCTCACTAATGAAAACTCACTAATGAAGAACATAGCTTAGGATAAGATTAAACATTACCTACAAAGATCCAATCTCATTCTCCTTGTTGAAATAGTTGGAGAACTTCCAAGGTTTGCAAGCTTGACTCCAAGATCCAATCTTGATTCCAATGCTAGCAAGCTTCACTTCAAGATCCAATTTTGATTTCCCCTAGATGAAATATTGTAGAGACCTCTCAAAGCTTCTCTAAACACTTCTCTAATTTAGGCTAATTTCTCCAAGAATTGCTTGTATTTACCTACCTCAAGATTAATTAAAATCTTCATAAAGCTTGCTATTTATGGCAAAACTTAAGTAATTTTTAATTAATAAAAGTTATAATCAACTTTTATGTGGGCTTAATATAATTTGTCCAAATATATATCATTAGGTGTGACTAATCACATTTGTCTACAACTTTGATCTTATCCAATTAAATTAAGACAAAGATTAGGAAATGGATTAGTTCAATGTTTTCCACTTTGATTTAATCCAATTAAATCAAACCAAAATACCTATAATTACATATTTACAATTACCAAAATATCCCCAAATAGTATAGGTATTTATGAATTTATAATTAAGCCATTGTATAATTATTGAATTAATCCAATTAGGTCAAAGTAAATAATTAATGTTATCCAATAAAACTCGATTATCTTAGTTGATAATTATAATATTGAATATTATCTTTTATCAAAATTAATCGACTACCCAAGTGCCCAACAAGTACACTTCATATTGGGACTCTCTAAGTTCAGACACGTTCGTCATATAAGCCTAGCTAATTTGTACGCAATTAGGCCAACTCTGAATTCGCGAAGAACATGAACGACCTTTCTGAACTATATAAGTCGAGGTCATCACATATGTTTATCCGAGTTGTGCTTAGAAAATATAGAATACACCGTCAAGTTTCCGAGACGCACATCTCATTTCGACATGTCCATGATTCTTTACAACTGATGTGATCCACCCTAGGTGATTGGATTTGGCCAAAGTCTTTAAGAATCGTGACTTACTCACATGGATACCTAAACCACTTATGATACACATACGGGCCGACAGATCCTATCTTGATTCACACTTGATTAACGAGTGCATCGGTCTACACCCTACGAACATCTATAGGCCATACCATGAAAGATTTCTTTCATACATGGCATCAAAGTGTGGAGGATCTCACACAAAATCAATGCTATCATATAGTCAAAGGATTACATATGCTACTCATCTCAAGGAGATTCCTATTGACGGTGGTGTGTACTTCCAACTATTATGAATCACATGTGAGTCATTCAGTATTCGGTCCAACCAATACCCACACGTCTATACGAGCTTCCAAAGCTTATGGTACATCAGGTTAAACCATTGGAACTCCAATTCCAATATACGACATGTGCTAGTCTTCTACGTTATAGGAATTCGGCTGTATTCCAAAACCAATGACTATGAATATTTAATTTATGAATAGTTTATAATAGTAATACTTATCCCAATATCGGACCACCTAGTGTCCAGTATTACTACATAACTATTCTAAGGTCGATGTCATTCTTAGCACATTTATACATCAATCTAATACGCATAATGATAATACCATTAATAAGGTTTGAAATGAAAATGTAGTTATTTTATTAATAAATAATAAAATGTACAATACATTATTCGGATTGGCGCTCCAAGCACCAACTCCAACATCTAATTCAACCGATTGAAGCATCGGAGGCCTGAGTGCCCATTTCCAATTCATTCGATCGAAATGTCACGGGCCCAAGTGCTCATTTTAATCTTCACACCTATTGACGTGTCGAAGGACTTGATTGTCCATCAACCAATAACACCTAAAACTAAGCCAGATAAGTTTCGGCGATGCCAGACAAGCCAGGTAAGTAGAAATACAAGCATGACTTTGATAGGTATGTCATTACCACACACTGCATAAGCCTACAAAAATTGGGACGACTGTAGGTATTATATTTTTGCATGACCCGATGATGAGTCTCCTTATAGAAACATACCTAAAAAGTTTAGGAATGTTGTAAGGTTCCAAGGCATGAAGGGAAGGAAATCTCCAAAGGGCTCTAAAAGAACAGCCAAATCCAGACCAAATCACATATGCCGAAATCCGACCGGACATAAGCCCCAAAGATGGCTGGACATAAATCTCAAATTTGGATATGTATCGCGTTTCCAGTTTTGCAGAAGGATTTATCTCTATTTTTTTTTTTTTGCCAATTTCCATCTTAACCTCACTTTCCTTCTTAAAACGTTTTCCTTAACAAATAGATATTTTCCCTAATAAACACAACCCTAAACACTATAAAAAGAGAGACAAAACACACAAAATCGGACTTTTGGAGAAAACGTGAAAACCATACCCCAAAATAACAACCCTAAGTTTCCCAACTCTAGCAAGAGATCCAGCAACTAACCTATGCTTTCAGAGGTGTTATTGGAGCCAACAATATGAAATGTAAAAACCTGAGGGCATCGAAACCTTTTACTTTTATGTTTTAGTTTGTTGAATTGACGCTGTATATTCAGTTGGACATCTTTTATGTCCAGCCGAACATACAATTATCACACAGTAACTCCGACCGTATAACTGGCTATATTCGGCCGCGTACATTCGCTTCTCTGTGGTATATAGGATGGAAACTGGACGTAGATTCCATAGCTGAATCCGAATGGACTGTAGTACAGTTTATAATCGGGATATAACTCCATGTACCACTTAGAAATGATTACGCGTGTCCTTCTTTATTGTTTTATCAATATTACTGTTATATGACCATTTTGTTAATCTTATCACTGTCTTACTAAAATTGCTACGCATGATTATGCGCTTTATGAATACTGATTCCAAGTATGCCATGATATGTCCCTATTATTTGCACAGTTCTGCCATCTGAGATTTCTGGTTTACTTAGTAAATTCGGCCATACATCAAGCATGTCCGGCCGGACATATAGTGTCAATATACATATCTGGTCGGACCCCAAATACATCCGGCCTAATCTGTGACTTGCATTAATATTTATGTTTCCTAGAATACTTTTATTGCTTTCATGGATGTTTGCTTACTGCATGAATATAAATTGTCTTGTGTGATTATATGTAATATAAACTGTTTGTGTGTGATTGTATTATAAGACATGTGGATCTTCTTTTAAGCGTGGATATTATATGGCATCAATAAGGGACCATTCGGAACCCAAACGGGTTTAAGGTCGTACCTTGCGAGGGGTGTAGTGTGGCCTTAAATTATTTCCAGTGTCTAATACTGGGTGGCGACTCCCTTATTCTCCAGTCAGTCTCTCCAGACTAATTCGTACTCTCTACGAGCTGTGAGAAAGATTGTGTGTTAGTCACCGACGTTATAGGCATATCGATAAACTCCGCTTCACTCTAACACTCATTTTGTGAGATAGTGCTCTCTTGGATCATTTTATGACCTTGGGGACAATATCCATTTGATGGGGAAGGTAATGTTACACATCAAGAGTTAGTTAATTAGTTGCATCAGGAAAGATTAAGTAAATTTAGTTAGCAGATAGTTACTCTTGTAAAGCCATCACTTGGCTATATAGTTTGTATGAGATAGTCATTAAAGAACAACAATCATTTTCAACAAATTAGTTCTTAAAGGCTTTGGAGTGTTTGGTTAGCTTCCACTCGAATTATTAGCTAACAATTGGAGATTTATAGGTTTGTCTCCAATTAAACCTATCAGTAAATATCCAGTTAAATATGGATCATTGACATCCATGTCTAAATCCATATATATCCAAGATGAATATATCCATGTCTTTGTGTACATTCTAAATATTGGATATGAACATGAATTTTATTCACACATATGTGAATATTCATGAATATTCAATTTTTATTTAAAATAATAATAATTGTTATAATTGGACCACTTATTAATTATATTTTTACAATAAAAATAAAATATTTTAACTAATAAAATAATTTTATTATTTAAAAAAATTAAATTAAATACATAAATAAATTAAAAAATAATATAGCTACAGACATCTGGCAATAGAAAGTTTCCGGACGATGGCACCAATGACAAATTATGATTCACACGGCATCATTTTGACAGTTTAATATATTTTTTTTGCTATTTTCTTAAAATTTTAAATTAAATTAAATTCTATATTATATGATATGGGTGTTTTGACAATAAAAATTTTAATTGAAGAATATTTTGTATTTCTCCACATTTAGTTGGGTATTAGATAAAGATTAATATCTATATCAATATATTATTCACCCAATATTTAATTGGATATTTTAAAAAGAGATAACAATTTTTTAGTCATATAAGTTTCGTTTTTTTTAAAAAAAATCAAGTAATAAAAGAATTTTTTATATATTAATTATTCTTATAAATGAGTAATTATCATCCCGTCAGTCCTAGTCCATTAACCCAAAAAATAATAGGTGTGACCATTTTAAAAAATAAGGATAGTATTTTTTTAATCCTATAAGTTTTCTTCTTTTACAATCAATTCCTAATTTATTTTTATTTTTTAAATTTACTCATATAAGCGAGTAAGTACCATCTATTTAGTTCAACTCTGTTAAACCCCAGCAGTGGCTTCCGTTTAGGTTAACGGACCATCATACTGATATTGATTCGCATATCCGATGATGAAGAGAAATAGATGGACCGTCACAATCCAAAGTTCCCTAACGTAATTGGGACTATTGCGCAGTAGTAGTACAAGTGTTGGACGAAGATACTAGAGCGGATACTTCACAACTTGTTTGTAGTCTTATCGATAAGTATCATTTTAAACATCCATTTGTCTTTTCATTTTTTTTAAATGAAGCCTTTAACTATTGTGTTTTTTTTTTTTTTTTACAGAAGTGGTTCGACGTTTACATGACCACTTCGAATGTGGTCAAGTACGTCGATCACTGAATGTGCAATGTATATTTGAACTGCCGCACGAAGAAATTCATCCCATTTTCAATGAGCATGGTGTGGATAATGGTGTGGCCCATCGGCCACATGGCATCGGTGAGGAGGATTGAGGGTATTTGTACTACATCTGGACTTTAGATGACCACGCGGTAAGTTTTAAATTTCCATAATATTTTATTTTACAGTTTTTTTGAAATAAAATAACGACTAACTTCCATTTTTTTAGAAAATTTGTGAGCAGAACAAGGTGAACCGGCAGAATCTGCGATTCAACCATGTTGGAGGCTCGAAGACATTTTCCACGCATCACGAGGATCGCTTCGAGGTAAGTGGGTATAGGATTACTTAACTATATTTTAACAATATTTAATTATTAATTAATATTTTTCATGTGCAGCATAGCAGAACATGAGAGGTGCTACAACCCCTCCCGATGCCGAATTTTTTCTAAGTCACCCACTGCACTCCAAATAAAGGTCGGTGAACGATGTCGCCCGAGAGTGCTATGTAAGTATTCAATTACATCAATTATGTAAAATTTTAGAATTTTTCACTAATACAAAATCTTAAAATGTAGGAACACATGGTGGACATCCTGACATAGAACCTCACGCAAGGCAATAAGACTTTGGCTGATGATGAGCTTTCGCGTCAGGTGTTCCAGATAACCAGCTCTGACAACATCGGGCTTGGCAATTTTCGGAAGGCTGCAGGGGAAACTTCTCGATCATTCGGATCCTCAGAGAAGGTCGTTGTCTTGAAGGAGCAGTTAAATTTGACACAATACCAGCTGAGCCGGCTGAAGGATGAGAAGAGAGAGCACGATCGAGAGATAGCGAGCTTGCGGACTCTAGTGGATATATCGCTCGCTCAAAGCAATGTTGTAGGATCGACCCTCACAGTTCCTCCAGGCTCGACGGATGCAACAATTACCTCGACCAATTAGCCTACATGAATTTTTTAATGTATATGTAATTATACATAAATTATCTCCATTATTTTATTTTCATTTTTAAAATTTTAAAAATAAAATATTATTAAAATATATATGTAATTATTGATTAATAACATATATATTTTAATAATATTTATAAAAAAAATTTAGCATTGCCAAAGAGGCAAAGCTAAATGTCTTACTTTGGTGTCGAAACAGTAAATTTTGACACTAAATATATTAGACATTTAGCGATGCCACATATATTCGTGGCTAAAAGATAATGAGTTTTAGCGTCGGCTATTCTTATCGACCCTGAATTGTACAATTTCTGCTTCGTCTATTATGGGTTTTGGCGTAGACAAATGGGTGAAGCAAAAATGTTAAGCGTCGCCGGATACTTTTCGACGCTAAAATATTTCCTCGACGCTAAAAGGTTTAGCGTCGACTTTAACCTCTATTAGCATCGATATTTGTCGATGCTAAAAACCAAATTCTTATAATGCATCCCTATCCCTCTGAGTGATATTATAGTGAAAATTAGCAACAGTAGAAAAAAATAAATAATTACGATGAAAAAAAACTTAAATTACAAAATGAAAAGAAATTAATTGCGAGTTCTATATATCACAGTCTCCTTAAAATAAATTTGTTGCCTAGTGTAGTTCTTAGGATCGAAACTGGCATCTTTTTCCCAGAATAAAATGGTAACTGATAACTTTGTGCGAACTCGTCTGTGCGTTGAACTTGAACTGAAAGAAAGGAAAATGTTTCTTTGTACGTGCCTAACTCGATTTGAACTACATTCGTGTACGCATGATGTGTGGGTGCACATTGGCTCAAGACACGAATCGACCTGTGATTTGCATCCCCCGCAGGCGCGCGTGTAGGGAGAGTCTCTATCCATAGATCCTTACCACTGTACAATCAAGCATCATATATAACCTTTCTAGGCTTATTTACTTTTCCTTGTGTGAAAAGTTCCATTTCCTTTGATTTTCCTTCTCAATACGTGCATTTTATTAGACAAATTGTCATTCACTCAAACATCATTTTGAACATATTAATATATCATTTCGAAATACTTAGAGAAGCCGAATTGCTCATGATCTCTTCATTCCCATAAATAGGTCACACTTAAAATTATACTTAAAAATAGCAAACAATGCTAATACATTATGCATACATTATTTTGCATATTTTCCAACACTGTGTTGTTATTAGGCAGATTAATTTAACTTTTATTAATTATTAATCCCGGGCTTTGGTTGTTGCAGTGAGGGAATGACTCATTTCTAGGGTTTTTGTTCATTTACCGACCGGCAAGAGAAGTGCAGATAACACTTTCTGGCAAATCGAATGCATTTGGGAATTCGCACTGTTTTCTTTTTCTTATTGGCCCTTGAATAGATTGAAGATATTAAATAAATTAAAAAAATAAAACAATTGCATTTCTGATTACAATTTGATTGCAGAGACAAGTAAAAATTAATTCCTTTTCAGCATAATTAAGCCTTGGCCTGGGAGGTTCCATCTTTATAGGGTGATAATTTAAACTACTAGGATAATGACATTGAGGTCCCTGAACCCTGTTGATATGACCCAATTACCCTTACAAAACTTAATATCGACGATTATGTTTATAAAAGCGTATGTGACTCAACACTAAAAATGTATTTCATGTGAGTAGGGGTTACTGGTGGGTTTAGATATTTTTGATACAAAATACACAAATTATGTCCTTAATTGATAAGTAATAAATAATATGGATCTAACACTACAAAAATTATGCCATTTAGCGTCGAAACTAATCGACGCAAAAATCCACAATTTTGACGCAAATGTAAATTAGCGTCGAATTAATTAAACGCAAAAATTGGACGCCGAAACATCGACGAGAATAATATTTAGCGTCGAAACAATTATATTCGACGCTAAAAACTACCATTTTGCGTCCAATGTATTTCGACGCTAAATAAAATTTTCTGACGCTATAGGTCAGATATTGCGACGAAATAATTCGACGCTAAAAGTTAGACTTTTAGCGTCGTTTAGTTTCGACGTTAAAGTATATTAAAAAAATAATATTTGTATACTTACAGCGGTGATTTTTTTACTATTAGCGTCGAATATTTCGACGCCAAAAACACATTTAGCTTCGACTAGTTCGACGAAAATAGTTAACAAATGTGTTTTTTTAAAAAACTTATTAATTTACTGTTTTTTGGTCTAAAATAATTAATTTAATAATTAATTTAATTGAAAAAAAAATCCTGATTAATATCAGAATTACGAAATATTATAATAATTATTTTATTATTATATTGAAAAAAATTTTAGAAAAAATACATATTGTATTAAAACTATTTATTCAAAATGTTTATACAAATGGATATAAAATTTATTGCTACTGTGATGGGGGACGCTCGAGCCCGATGCACCCTGACTGAGTGAGGCCTCCAACATCTGGCGGAAAGCCAGCATTTTCTGTTCGAACTGCTCCATCTTCTTATCGTGGTCCACATTGACCTGTTGTAGCTCCTATTTAGTCTTCTTCAGCTCGTCTTGGGTGGTGACTAGCTGGTCTACGGTGGTGGTTAGCCGGTCTTGGGTGGTGGCTAGCTGGTCTTGGGTGGTGACTAACTGGTCTCGAAAAGAGGAGGCATTGTCCGAATTAACAGTATTGCGTGCAGATGACGTCGGCTTCTTACGAGTGTCAAGGCCAACGTTGTAAGCTGTCTGATTCTTGAAAACCAATTGCGACAACTGCTCATCTGGTATCGGGTCAGACCCTGTCTCCTGAGTTTGATGTTGGAGTTCCATCATTTCGTTCTGTTTAAAAAAATAAGTTAACGTTAGAATTTGAAAAAAAAATTAACATATATAATAATAATTATTTTATTTTAAAAACTGAAAATTACATAGCAGCGTTCGGCTTCTTCATTTATCCATTTGTTTTTCTCATTGTAATGCGTCACTCGGAAAAAATCTGGAAATGATTGCACCTCACCTGTGCTACTCTGTTAAAAACAGAAAATAAATTCAGTATTATTCCACATTAGTAAAAATAATGAACTGTTAACTTTTACGTTAGGATATATTTACCTCAAAATGTTCGGCACGATGTTGGATAAATGGCTTCAAACCTCCACGGTGGTTAAAACGCAAATGACTTCGATTTTTCGTATTTGCGTGACATTTATCTTGCATTCAACAACACTGTAAGTACCGAAAACAAAGACAATTATAAATTTCCGTTTATTTTAAAATTTACCTCGTGTTTCTTGCTAGACCAAGGCTCACATAAGAATGTCCAGTCTTGCTCCTCTATAAAATCAGGCTTATGTTGTGGAGCATCTGAAGGTCCATGTTCGTCGAATATTGGTTTCAGGACTTTTGTCCTATAATCCTTATAACTTTTCCCCATGTGGTAGTCAATATACTGTTGGATATTCACTTTGGTCAGATCGAAGTCGAACCACTCCTACAGGAATAGTAACCGAGTAAAAATAAGTATAAAATAAAAATTTTAACTAACAAACAATATCGAAAACTTAATACCGTACGGAAACTCACAAGTAGCGAAGAGAATAGCTGGTTGATTTTCGTCTCCCACGGTATCTTTCTCCAAGAAATGTAGTTTTAGGGAGCTTCAAACCGAGTTGTAGCTCATATGGCTGTAGTAAACGCTGAATTATGTTTTTCGACTTGACTTTGTCCATCATCTGATATCTCAATCTGGATACGGCCGTGAGCCTTAACGTGCTTAGCCAACCCCAGGCCACAGGTGCGTCCTCGACCTTTCGCTGTACTGGACTCACCTGTGCTAGCAGAGACTCCATCAGGGCCAGTTGTCCTTGCTGATGTAGATGGAGTCGCATTAGCCCGTCTGCGATTGCCCGGTGCCATCTGCAAAAACACACAAAGTTTCAGGTTTCCATCACAATAACTCACCTGTGGTGGCTTGGATCTAACCTATTATATGCATGAATCATGAATACATAGTATGAACTGCATAAATGATAACATGGATAAGGTCTGGGTACTTGGCATTGAATAAAATTGAAACATGACTGAAATCTTTGACCTTTAATGAAGATTGGCAGTCGCGACCCTGGTGGACACCGACTCCAAAGAAGAATTATCTATTAGGTCAGATTTAAAACACTAGACTTAAAAAACATACTTGAAATCTTGTGGTATGGTAGCATTTTGGGCAACTGAATTTTGTGACTTCAACATAACTACAGAAGTCAATTCAATAAAAATGTTAGAAAAGCATAAGATGTTGTCTAGTGTAGTATGAATTTTGTCAAAGCCTACAAAATAATTTTTTCTTAAAGAAAAAGACACTATATTCCCTGCTTAGAATTTGCACACTTTTAGAAGTTCAAACTTTCAATCTTTGTTCTGGTATTGGTGTGTATAACAATGTTGGGGTCGTGGGGGTGTCTCCTTTATGTTCATTTCTTACAATGTATTGTCAATTATTTTGCACAGTGTGGGACACAGAAACTGGGCGACACATGCTGTCATAGGCTCGCGGCCTAGTTGGGAGTACGGAGTAGCCCGCGAGGGACCAAACCGGAGAATAATGGAGTCGCCACCGGTGTGAACCGTGAAAATGAGATTTAAGGCCGCACTCACCCCTCGCAAGGGAAGACCTCAAACCGTTGGGTTCGGAATGGTCCCTTACTTATGTCACTTGTAATGAAAGGATTTATGTAATAATTTAATCAAGCTTAAGTAACACTTATTTCCGAGAGTATCATGCGTCTAAATTCACATGTACAAAATAAAACTTGCACCTAAATTTACATATATTTTACATCTACGATTGCATGCTTGAAAATACATCAAAGTAACAACTAACATACAACTTCATTGGCATATTGTATTCACAAAAGCACAAACACACACACTAACCACACAAACACACATGTGAGCACTTTTCCAAGTGGTACGTGGAATTGTATCCCAAGTACAGACCGCAGTACCGTCCATTCGGAATCGGCTACGGAATTTATGTCTGGGTTTCCATCCGATATACCACAAGAAATAATACTCAAATGCTATCATGATATGGATATATGAATTGTAATATGTTAAGCCACGACAAAGGTAAATGATGCAACCAATGGGATAAACATGCTTTTCATTATGATGCGTACAAAGATAAGAATGACTATATGAGATTTCGTAATACATGCATGAATGGTATAGTTGGCTTTATGACGTGAGGAGTTGTGCTTGTGATAAGTGGCTTAATGGCAGGCGAATTACGTGAATTATTTGAGTGTGTGGGGACTGTTTGTAGTTTAAGGCATGAAGGCAAATGGGTTGGTGGCTTCGTTTGTGGATTGACTATGCGTTAGGGTTTGAGCGAAGGGCAGGTGACGTGTGTTGGCTATTGGCGTAAGGCAGGCTTCTTGTTTACGTGAGTTTAATTGGCGAAGGTGCATGGGGCTTGAGCGAAGGGCAGGTGGAGTCTGTTTGGCTATTTATTGTGGCTAGTGGGTTGTTTGTGAACGTGGGGCAGATGTGTGGCTGTTGGCTTATGGAAGCTGTGTGGCGTGATTGGCAAGGCCTGTTACGTGAGATGAGGTGGTGAGGGTAATGGCGTGAATGTGGGGATCAACTAGGGTATTTGCGTGAAGGTGCTTTGTGTTTTTCAGTTTCCGAGAGTAGAGGGGGTGAGAATATGGGTATACCAATGACAATAGGGAGAGATGATGCAACCAAAAGATGAAAGACACGGCAAATATCGTGCTAAAGGTATCCTTTTAGGCTTTTCTTCCTAAACGGAGAACCTTTTAATCCAACACAATAAGCCCATGCGCCTTCCGTTATAATGCATACAAAGATAAAGATAACTATATCAAACTTAGTATGTCCGATTGAACATATCTTACATCCAACTGAACACACATCAACCGGCGCGGCAAAGCATCGTGGTAAAGGATTTTAACCCCTCCAAATAAGGGACCTTTAATCCGACTTACTAAGCCCATGCGCTCGATCGCATCATACATACAAAAATAAAGTCAATCACATCAAACTTAGTATGCCCGATTGAACATATCTTATATCCAACCGAACACACATCAACCGGCGCGGCAAAGCATCGTGGTAAAGGATTTTAACCTCTCCAAATAGGGGACCTTTAATCCGACTTACTAAGCTCATGCGCTCGATTGTATCATACATACAAAAATAAAGACAATCACATCAAACTTAGTATGCCCGATTGAACATATCTTATATCCAACCGAACACACATCAACCGGCGCGGCAAAGCATCGTGGTAAAGGATTTTAACCCCTTCAAATAGAGGACCTTTAATCCGACTTACTAAGCCCATGCGCTCGATTGTATCATGCATACAAATAACATGCGGAATTCAAATGACGAAAAATAAATAAATCAAAGCAATATAAAACAAAAGAAAGTGTCGTTTACTCAAGCGGTACATGGAGTTGTATCCCGAGTACAGATCATACTACCGTCCATTCGGAATCGGCTATGAAATTTATGTCCGGGTTTCCATCCGATATACCGTGAGAGTTGACACATCTTTCATTTTATTCCAAAGCCACAACATACAATATCTCATAATCCATGCATATTTATCTACTCAAGGGCCACAACATGCAATTCAACATAACAATCATGCAAGCAATACTCAATAAATAATACAAATAAAACAGAAAAATGAATGTGGAAAATACCCTCAGGTCTAACCTTTTATGTCGACTTTCGATCTCACGTTTCACGGTCGTCGGAAGGGCTATCACACCGCAACTTTTCTGGTGAAGGGGTTTTAGGGGGAATATCCGGTAACGCAGCGGAAACGGTGGAAAATCAAATTTTCCGATTTCAAAACTTTTTCTCGGATTAATTAAATAAACATATTTATTTAATTATCCAATAATCAAATTATGAAATAAAATTCAAATAAATCATATTTAAGTGAATTTACCGAATTGCCCTTACACTTGGTACTTTGTCCATTTTAGTCCGAAATTGATCAAATCAATTTTGAATGATTCTAAATCATTTCTAAGATGAACTTAGCATGTTCAAAACATCAAAACACCAAGGGCAACATAAATCCCCATTTTTCTTCATTTGGCCGAATGCACCACTTTGGTGCCAAAGTGTGCACTTTGTCATTTCATGCATCAAAACACATCAAGATGTAATCAAATGAATATGAAACTTTATATGAATCATATATACATCCAAATACACAACATATATGAAAAGCCCCAAATTTGGAATTGGTCATGAACCCTAATTTTTTCAATTTCTTCAAATTGGACAAATTAGACCAAATTGGTTAAATCCAATACTTCAATCATGTTTCTTCCATCCAATCAAAGTCTCAACACAATGAAACAACTCAAGATCAAATCTAGGTCATCTAAGAGTGGGTCAAAAACTCTATATTAGCAACAAGGTTTCCAAAACCATAAAAGAACACTTATTACTACAATAGCCATAAGCTTCATTCATCATACATGCTCTACACTTTCACCAAAACTTCCATCATCAAAAACACAAAGAATAAAGAAAGAAATAACCTAAGAACATCATATGTTAAAGCCTAGATCCTAAGGAACATTTTCCTTTATAATAGTAAGTTGGAAAAACTTACTAAAATCCAAGCTTTCTTTGGTTTCTTCTTTCTTTCTCACAAGCTTTCTTTGGTTTCCATTAATGGAGTTTTCTTTTAAGGTGTATTAGGTTAAGATCCAAATGAAATGAAAAACAATATATACTTGTTCCAAATAAAGCCTTGGCCGAATTTGTGAAGGACAAAAACAAGAAATATTCATTTCATTTTCATTTGAATTTCATGTTACCAACTTGTCAAAATATCAAAAAACACTTTAATGATATTTCTAAAAAAGTCAACAATGGCAACAAAGAAAAAAATATAACTCTTATATTTATAAAGTGTTGGCCGAATTTAATAGAAAATAAAGGAAAAAGATATTTTATTTTTCAAACAATTTTGAACAAATATCTTAAGAAGTCAAAATCAATTTGAACACCTTTTCCTTTAATGTAAAGTCAAACATTTACATTTATAATCATTTCCTAACTTTATCATTTGGTGATATATTTATATTTTAATTATACTAATCATTTAACAATTAAATAATTAATTAAATACAAATATATCAAATATATGTATTATATTTACTTTAAATATCTCAAATACATATATTAATGATATATGTCAAATACCTTTATTTGACTATTTATTAATGTGTATTTAATAATATGATATATTAAATACAAATACACATTAATTAGGAAATGACGGTTCGGCCCGTTTGCATGTATTTTTCGTTTAACAATTAAACGATTTATAAATAATCATCATTATTCATAAATGTTGCTCTAGTGCTCTACGAGTATGTTTCATTATTGAGACTCTCTAGATTCAGGTATATCCGTCACGAAATCCAATTTCGTGTCCATAATCTATCCACCCGTAGATTATGACGATCACAGATAATCTCGCTGAATCATACAGGTCGAGGTCATTGCATACGTATAATCTCTCCGTCACAGGTATCCGGATAATACCAGAGATATAGATGTAAACGTCAAATCTCTATAGGTATTATCCCGTCGACGTATCTATTAGCAATCTCTAAATAACATTCGGAACTTACTTCCGAAGTATACTGTGGCCACAGATTTAACAGACTGCTAATTATATATGGACTACCTATGCTCTGTACACAGAACTGACAGATCCTATCTTGATACACACAGGATATCCTGAGGATCGGTCCACACCCAACGAACAGGCGGAGGTCTGATCTAAATAGATCGGTGACGTGACTATCATCTAAGTGTGGAGGATGTCTCATACATCCACACTGATATCTCAAGTCGAATGACCACTATGCTACTCAACCCGAGAAGATTCTTATTGACCTTGGTGTACCATCCATTAAGAATCTTCGGTGAGTCGTTCAGTGTTTATACACTATAAACACCTACATGTCTATACGAGTCTCCCCAGACTCATGGTTCATTGGGATAAACCATCGAACCAAGTCTCGATATACGACATGTACTGGTCTCAACGGATTTGACTAACCGACCCGTGTTAGCAAATCTTGACCAGGAACTATGTTTGATAATATACATATAGCAGTGACACTTCCCAATGTCAATTACAAACTAACTTTGTAATTGTGTACTGCATTATATATTATCGGGCATTTGTCTAATATACATATCACTAAACCACATTTAGTTTCAATCTAATCGTAATCAGATCGAATACGTATATAAAAACAAGAGGTGCAACCATAAATAAGTAATATTATGGAATAATGGGATGTTCGTATTCATGAGTCAGACCTAAATACGGTCCGGATTGGCGCTCTGAGCACCAACCCCAACATCTAGTTCACTGGTTTGCGTTTTACCTCGCTGTTTCGCTGCTCAAGCTACTGTTTTGACTCCGTTTTGCTGTTGTTTCCTCGCGGTTTCACTGTCGTATTATTGGTCACTGTTTCAGGTGTATAGGGGACTGTTTTTGGAATTTTAATGGGGTCGGGGCTGCTGTTTTGGGTGCAGTTTTGGGCAGTTTCATGGACTATTTTGAGGAGTTTCGGGGACTGTTTTGGAGACTGTTTGGTTCACGGTTTGTAGGGTTTGTGAGTTGATTTTCTACATGATTTTGTTGTGGTTTGTGGGCAGTTTCATGGTAGTTACAGGGGCTATGTGTGCTACGGCTTTGGCGTGAGGTCTTAGGGCGTGAGGGTTTCTTTGTAGTGATTATGGTTCATGGCTAAGGGTCTGCATCAAGGTCGTGTGAAGGGTTTTTATATTGTGAGTATGCAGGGGCGCACATGTTTTGGCAGTGGGCGTCAAGGTCATGTGGGCTGCTTTGTGTATTGTTTGTATCAGTGGGGTCGGTTGAGTGTATTGAGTGGATGGTTGTGTCGGTTAGTGTTTGGCGTGAGTGATGGGGGCTGCTTGTGAGTGGCAGTTTGTTAGGGACGTGAGGTTCGTGCGTGGCTGGTGAGGGGCTGGTTACGTGAGGTTATAGAGGGTGCAGGTTAGTGGCGGTTGAGGGGTTATTTGTTTCTTATGTGTTTCACGGTTTTGAAGAAGAAAAATGGAAGGGATGCCTAGGGTTGATGATGATTAATGCTGTGTATCTTGTGAGATGAAGAGTGATCTTAAGTTTCTCTTTTTGTGTTGTTTTGGCGTGAGAGTGAAGTAGTTGGAATGAGAGGATGGCTTGGAAAAGTGTGGTTATATAGAGAATGGCTAGGGCTACTCCTTGTCTCACAAGGAAGGGATTTTGGCATTAAAAGGAGGATTTGATTTGGTATCCAACAAAGAAAGGATTAGATTGAGGGGGAACAAATCTTGGCTAGATTAGGAATACAATATATTTGATTGGTTAGGATTAGGCATTTAATTTGTTAGATTAGGAAGTCAATATTTTTAATTTGTTATAATTGATTTTAATTAGGCATATCATCTTTTTAATTTAGGTATATAACATATTTGATTTGTCTAAGTTAGACATGATTTTATTTTATGTTTTATTTAATTTGGTAAATGGTTTAATTATTTAATTTAATTCAATTACATTATTTAATTAATATTTGATTTAATTTGGGTGTAATTAAATGCTATATGGGCGTGTGGGCCTTTGGTTGGTGGGTTTAGTTTGTGTGGGCTAAGTGAGTGGATTTGGGCCAAGGTTAAAAGGTTTGCGGGTTTTTTTGGGCCGAGGTTAGGTGATTTGAGTGTTTTGGGCCGGGAATAATTTTTAAAACGGAAAACCAACCAGTAACCCAAAGCTAAACCAGCGAACTTAATCCGATTATGAGTCAATTCTTGACTCCTGCCTTCCGACGTCCGTTTCCCGCGGCTTCCGCGACTTAAAAGGTAGTGCCTCCAACTGAGGCTCATCATCGGGTTTCACATGCAAAAATGCAATGCCTACACACAGGTCCATTTGAAGGAATCTCCTACTGTCCTAAAGAGAACTTGATAATGATGATGATGGTATTGATGATGATGATGATGATTATAATTTGATGATGATGATGACCAGAATCTTGAGAAGCACATGACAATCGTGACTCTTTAACCCCGTTATTGTATCATCTCTGACCCAACGCCCAATATTCGATGCATAATCATCAGGAAATTTAACCATTTTCAGCCAATCACAGAATGATTTTCTCTCTGATTGAGTTAGCACATAACTAGCAGGTGGCTTAATAAGACCTCGAGAAGTGACTTGTAAATGCAATTCACTGCGAATTCTAAGATCTTGTAGGTCCAATCTAGTATTTACAGTGTCTTTTCTCTTACCCGAAATATTGAATAATGTGCCACTAAACTCTCACATATGTTTTTTTCTATATACATTACATCCAAATTATGTCACAAACTCAGAGTCCCCCAATATTCTAACTCAAAGAAAATACTTTTTCCTGTCCAATTCAATCTTCAGGTTGACATTTTCGATTTTATCTATATTATTAGGATGTTTACCTGGTGTGCTGTCTCTGAGATGTTGATGTTGGCAAAGTATGTCGAATCCAGACAATGAACTGGGCATACTCTGAGGTTCATGTTGACCGTTAAATAATTTACTCATCTGCCAAGGATGACTCAACTCAAGAAATCTAATGTGCCATGTGTATCCTATTTTATCCCGTAATCGTTGCAAAGGTGTTTGGCCCGCACAAACTGGACATGTCATGTATCCCTTAGTGCTCCATCCAGATAATGAACCATAAGCTGGAAAATCATTAATGGTCCATAATAATGCGGCATGCATCTAAAAATACTGCTCGGAAGCTGCATCATAGGTATGCACACCCACATTCCATAATGTTTGTAACTCCTCGATCAATGGTCTCAAGTAAATATTCATATCTTTAAAAGGGGAACGTGGACCAGAGATAAGCAATGACAGAAACATGAACGGATCCTTCATACATTTCCAAGGAGGTAAGTTATATGGAATAACAATAACGGGCCACATGCTATAAGAGTTGTACATATTCCCAAACGGGTTAAAACCATCAGAGGCAAAACCTAACCTGACATTACGGGGTCCTCAGCGAAACGGAGGTACATGTCATCAAATTCCTTCTATTCGGTTTCATCTGCAGGATGTCTAAGTATGCCCTCCGCACCGATCCTCTTTTCATGATGCCACATCATGTCAGTCGCTGTGTGTCGTGACATGAACGACCTCTGCAGCCTGGGCGTTAAAGGGAAATATCGCAATATCTTTTGAGGCACTCTCTTCCCCATACCACGGACTTTGTACCGACTTTCACCACATATCGGACAATATTCAAGGGATTCATACTCGGCACAAAATAATATACAGTCATACTTACAAGCATGAATGGATTGATACCCCATTCCCAGATCACGCAACATTTTCTTTGCCTCGTAGTATGACTTAGGCAATTCACTTCCAACCGGTAACATTTGCCCCAGTAACTCTAGCATCATATCAATACTTTTGTTGGTCATTCTGTTGATTACTTTAATGTGTAATAATTTCACAACGAAATTCAAGATCGACATTCCAACACCTTCAAATGGAATTTTTTTTACCTCATCAAGTAGTTCACTAAATAAATTTTGATCATTTCCACTTAACACTGGCATGTCACCACTAACACTATGACCAAGTTGTGGACCTTGTAAGTCATGCAAATCATCGGTTATCTCATCGTTTGCAGGTTGATTGTAACTACTGCTCCCTTCACCGGAATCAATAAACCGTGACTGAGAATTATAGTGTTCACCGTGATAAATCCACGTACGGTAAGTTGGTGATATTCCCGACATGTATAAATGATTATGAACTTCATCTAATCATTTCCTTTTCCTATTCAAACAATTTGTACATGGACACCGAACATGACCTTCTGCATTAATGTGTTACTTTGCGACTTCTATGAACTCATACACTCCATTACGATATTCAACACTCAATCTATCCAGCGAGCTCATCCAATTTCTATCCATTTCAGCGAAATACCTAAATATAATAATATAATTATTAAACATCATATTACACTCATCAACATTACTAATTCATTAATTATTTATTTAAGCATATACATATATATTTAGTTAATAAATTAAATAGTTTACAGAAAAATTATATTTAGTTAATTAATTAACTAATCTACATATATGAATCATAAACCACTAACAAAAAGTATATAATAAACATAATCATAAAAAATGAAAATAATAAAGAAATATGAAAGAAGATTTACCTTATGGAAAATTGATTACAATTTTATTGAAAATTTGTAGGAGAGTTGTGAGGTTGCAGATGAGAGATTCTCAGATTTTAGAGGATGAAATTGAAGAGAATGAGAGAAAAAGCAGAGTGGGAGAATGGTTGGTGGCATTCTGCATTTTAATCTATCTTTAGCGTCGAAACAATAAATTCGACGCTAATTGTCTGATTTTTAGCGCCGAATCTCCTATTACGACACTAAATGTCTGATTTTTAGCGTCGATTTAAAATTTAGACGCTAAAGATTAAAAGATTATCGGTGGAATCTTCATAAACCTTTAGCGACGCTACTTCGTCGACGCTAAATTTCAAGTTTTTGGCGTCGAATATGATTTTTGACGCTAAAAGTATAACATTTAGCGTCGCAATTTTATGTCGACACCAAAAATTATTGGAATAGTTAAAAACACGTTAGCGTTGAATAATTTTCGACGCTATAAGTTGTACTTTTAGCGTCGATATGTGAATTCGACGAAAAAGTTGAATATTTGACGTCGAATATGATTTTCGTCGTTAAAATCTTGATATTTGGCGTCGAATATTAATTACGACGCTAAAAGTGATTATTTGCTTCGAAAGTGGTTTCGACGCTAAATTATTGGACCCTAAAAGCTATAATTTTTGTAGTGTAAATATTATTACCCCATAGATATTTTAGAGAATAAACCAAGATCTAGATTTGCTGCCGCACATAACAAAGCCACCATCCATATTATTTAATATTAATATTTAAAAATATTATTAAAATATTAATTGGATGGTCCCATAAGACAAGCCTCATATAAATTTTTTTTGTTATGTTACTATGCAAGTTTAGAAAAAGCAAAAGCCATAAGCACTTTGCTATAAGTTTGACAATAACAAAAAACAATGAAATTATTAACATTTTCCAATATTAATCATCTAAATTATACTTTGCCACAATCTTTGATTTAGAATTTAGATTATATATAGACTAAGTAAAATAATTATAACTAAAAAGAGGTAGGGAGTCATAATTTTGAAATCACTTCTTGAGCACTGGCAGATTGGCTAATTAGCTTCCACGTGGAGCGATAATTTCAATTTTCCTCTCTCTTTATTAGCAATTTTTTGTATAATTTTAATCTAGTTCCATGCCTTGTTGGCACACGTCATTTGCATAATTAAAAGTTTAATCAGATACAATTAAGAAGCAAGATAAATAAGTTAAAACTGAAGGCCAGTGATGTCACTGCTTAAGATACATCACAGAATAAAATAATAAAGCAAAAAAATTAATGAATAATTAAAAAACTAAAAGTGGGCTGTGACGGGTACATAATTGTCTGGTTAGAAGAGAATCAACTCAATTTTTTATGTTTAATTCATTAAAAATTAAATTAAAGTGCTTGTGTGCTCTTGAAAGCATCATTAAGGAGTTAATTATGGAATTAAGATGTTGAAGTTTATTGTTAAAGAACATGCAAAATGGAGAAGTTAAAAGTAGAGACTAAATAGAGGGTTGTTGTTAGGGTTAGTTTAGGGTTTTATTTTGGAAGTATATTGTGATAGTAATGACAATAATTTGGCTTAGATGTTGTTTTCCTAGCTTTTAATTTATTTAGGGTCTTGTTGTATGTATATATATATCAATGAAGAGAGTGATCTTATAGGCTAATTAGTAATTATTGATGGTGGTTTGACAAACTTTTGAGCAAAAATTCAAAAATGAAAGCAAGAAATTATATCCAAATCATGGAATGTTTGTTTTGCAACAACACACTTTGTTTCTGAAAAAAAAATAGACAAAATTTAGGGCTTTTAGTACTTGTGTTTGTATGATAGAAACAATGCATTCAAATTATAAATTGATCACTTATTTTACAGCCATTTTGATTGTATCTAGACTTAGAAGGCTTGGAATTAAAGGGTTAGGAAGTGAAGTGGGTCTTTCACCTCCCATTGTCTTTCCCCCCTCCTTATTAAGTTATTTATTTATTTATTTTGTTTAGTAAAATTAATTTACAACTATGAATTTCAAACTTCAAATGTCATTCACCTATTAATCAAGTATTCTCCATGCTCAATAATGGGGAAAGTATGATTAAGACTCCTAAATTACAGAGGATGTCTCACATGAATTTTTTATAAGAAAAAATAGCTAATGGTGTAGGATATTTAATACCACATATAACAAAGACCACAACTTTATATTGTTTTGTAAATACAGCCCATTTTTTTAACCACGCGTATCCCATCTATTTAACATCTTTTTATATATTTGTAATGCACAAAATAACTTAAAAAAAAAAAAAAAAAGAATCTCTAAGTTTTTTTTTTTTGAATCGTTAGAAACCTCTGTCAAATCATCTGACCCGAACTTAAATGGAGCATGTAAATAATGTATTCTTTAAGTCTTTTCCTTATACATTACACCCCATCCCACCCAAATACTAAACTAATGTATTTTCTAAGTAACATCTTATTTCTAGTGCAAGAGTTAAACTAACTAAGCTATCATTTGGATATAAAAATACCGATGACTTTAATATAAACTATAATTAACTACAAAACTATACAAGCATTGAAATAAATTTTACTTGGAATTCTTATAGTAATAAAGCGAACCGAACCAAATAAAAATGGTTTCTCCTTAATTAGGGTTGACTATGTAAATCCCTCGACACCATTTTATTTTATCTTAAATCATTGTCTCATTAAATTAAGTAAAATATAAGTCTTATTATCGATTGTCTCATTTAATTCCTATCGATTACGACTACGTAAAACATGCCATAAAATCTTATTATCCAGTCCAAATGCAAGTGTGTTAAATTATGGATTAGGGCCAGCCCAGCACATTTTCAACGGACATGTTAGGCTGAAGGCAAGCTGTTAAGAAGTTGATATTGACTTTTGTGTGCTTTCAAAACTAAAGAATACTGATAAATACACCCCATTGATTCCAGATTATTCGGCATAATTGATGTTCAAGTTCCAACTACTAGCCATGGTAGTGTCCTAAAATTATTGCATCAAATAATGAATCTTTGTCATAATGGATCATTATCTCAAAATGAAGAAGCATAGAGCACACTTCAATCATATATAACAGGGGAAAATGATGAGATTCAATTAGAAGTGGGCGAAATCGGTTAGCACATTTGTGAAATAATAATTAAATTTATGTTTTATATATTTTTATTGTAATTTTGATTTCTTGTGTAGGTAAAATACCATTTCGGATGTGCAACAGAAAAATGTATATGAAATCTGAATTTCAAGACATAGAAACCCAAAAGAGTGTGGCAGCTAGATTCAAATTGGACTTGAAAAACATTCACCTTGTTTAGATTGATGAAAAAATGAGTTTATGATGTATTTAATTATACATATATTTTATATAAATATATAAAATAAAATAAAACAAAAGCAATAGACAAAAAAATAATATATATATATATATGGAGAAAATGCCAATCAGCGAAAGCGGATTGGCACTTTCTTTCCATCACTTTGCAAATTGGAAAATTTATAATTTGCAAAGTGAGGTGCCGAGTACCTCTATAAATAGAAGAGCTCAGCACCTCATTCACCAGTCTGTTCCATACTTATGTCTTAAGAATTTGTGAAGTTCCAACTCGTTTGTGCTTTGTTTTTGTAATTTTTTCAGTAATAAATTATGTGTGTTTTTATTCAACACATGAGTAGCTAATTCTATTCAGTTGAGGAAAAATGTGAAACTCTTGATATGAGAATATATATTAATCTTATTTATGTTATAATATATAAATTATAATTTGAAGGCTAATATTTAAATCTAGACTAATGATCGATAAAACTGTATCACCACAATTATGAATGATTTTATATGTTATGACATAATTGAATACCTATTTGGACTAGTTATAGACAAACCATATCACCACCTTTATGAATGATTTTATATATTTTGGCATAATTAAATCCTGAAATAAATTAACTGGGCAATAATGACAATTTATATATTATAAAAAGTAAGATTTCTCTATATTTGAAATATCAAGATGGATCCCCTAGCCCCGGTATTTTAATTTATTATTGTATTCCAATTTAAAAATTATTCATCACTTCAATCAATTTAGTCTTTTTATTTTGTTATTAGAATTTTTATTTTATTTTACTAAATCTATTATCTGTGGATCGACCCCGGACTTACAGAGTTATTTTATTCTATTATTTTATTTTATTGGGAGTAAAAAATCACTTTATGAGTGTGTCAAGTTTTTTTGGCGCCATTGTTGGGGAATATACTTTAGTCAATAGAATGATAATTTAACATCCTTGAATATATATATATATATATATATATTGTATTTTATACATATCGTTTTTTTCTTCTTTGCATTTGTGTAGATCCAAGATGTCCTGATTGATCCTAAATTAATTCTGAACCCAAATATCTCACATATAGACAAATCATGTACTTGATTCTTCAAGGTTACATGGGACGTAAAACTCAATTGAAATGAAGTTTGTATTTTGCTAAAGAATCTCTTGAACTATCCCCATCTAGAGATTCTTTCATAATTTTTTGTGAAAACCTAATTCAAGAAATTGAGATAGCTGAATGAGAAATTCAATTGAAATCTGAATTGACAAGAATCATAAGACGTTTTTAGGATATAATCACTACATTTGTGATTTTTTTCTACTTTTTTTTCAATTTTTTTTTTTTGTAAGTATTGCATTTACATATTTAAATTTTAGCATATAATTTGTATTTAGTCAATCATCTAGGGGTAGATTAAATAGAGAGTACCTTCAGTCAAAATAATTGATAACCGAGATGAAAATCGAGTTGATCAGGTAGAACACGAGTCACAACATGGTGATATTAATCATCCTAGGACATTAAAAGAATTCATGAATCCCATTAGGATATTATCACCATATTACATTACTTTCCCCGCAGATGTATTACGTTTCAATTTTAAACCACATGTCATCCAACTTTTACCCATATTCTACGGTCTAGAATAAAAAAAATCCTTATAAGAATTTAAGGGAATTTGAAGAGGTATGTAATACTTGTATAGACCAAAATTACAGCATGAATATTATTCAACTCAAGTTTTTTCTTTTTTCTTTAAAGGATAAAGCTAAAATTTGGCTACAAATTCTTTGGTTGGGGTCCATTTGAACATGGGATGATTTGCAAGAGCAATTTTTGAAAAAAAAAATTCCCCCTCACATGACTAACTCCTTTAAAAGGAGAATCACAACTTTCACCCAAGAGTCGGGGGAAATGCTTTAACAATGTTGGGAGAGATTTAAATTTTTTTTTTGAATATTTTTCCACATCACAGGTTTAAAACATGGAGATTGGTTTCCTAATTCTACGAGAGTTTAACACCCCAAAGTACACAAGTAGTAGAAATAATGTGTAATGGTGAATTTAAAGACAAAAGTCCCAAAGATGTGCTAGATTACCTAAAACACATAGCAAAAAATGCACAACACTGGGACACAGTTGGCACTTACGAGTCGTCTGTTAAATCACAATCATCCGGTAGATGCATGTTTAACCTTAGGAAAGACCATGAACTTTCTGCTAAATATGCATATCTAGCTAAAAAAAGTTGAGGCGTTAGAAATAAGGAAGAATGATTACGTCAAGTCAATTCAAGAAGTTACATGTCATATCTGTAATTTAAATGAACATGTCTCACAAGTTTGTCCAACCTTGCCAACACTAAAAGAATGTCTCCATGACCAAGTCAATTCCATAAGCACCTACAAGAGACCAAATCCAAACACATACTCTCAACCCTATAATTCTGGTTGGAGAAACCATCCAAACTTCAATGGGAGGAATGATAATCAAGCACAACCATAGCAACAACCTCATTAGGTACACTAAAATTTCCAAAATTCTCATAATTATGCACCATATATTCCATCGCCTAAAAAAACCCTTGAAGATACCTTGCATGCATTCATTGAAAAACAACAAGCCATCAATAACCAAAATGTGCAAACATTGAGTGATATGAAAGATACATTTTTCAAATTCAGATCTGCAATAACCATTAATGAGAAATGAAAGTTTCATGCACAGTTCTGATATTCAACACACAGACAAGTTAAATCTGTTATTAACCCATTCTAGAACCTAATGAAGTTGAAAATTAGTCAGTTTCGGGGGTAAGGAAGAGGTTGATGAACCAACACCTATAGTAGATGATAACGATTTTTCACATGCACCTCAATTTCCTCAAACATTGAAAATAAGAAAATTGAACCATTCCCCATAAATATATAAAATATTCAAATATGTGAAGGTCGATATTCCTTTTTTAGATGTCATCAAATAGATACCATCTTATGCCAAATTTTCGAAAGACTTGTGATCCGTTAAAGAAAACATCAGGTAAGAAATAAAGCTTTTCTAGCTGAACATGTAAGTTCTATTCTCTCAACCGATAATGCATTGAAATACAAAAATCCTGGTTGTCCTACTATTTCTTGTATTATTGAAAATCATAAAATTGAATATGCATTACTTGATCTTGGAGCTAGTGTAAATTTGCTTCCATTTTCGGTTTACCAACAACTTAATATTGGTGAGTTAAAACCAACTTCAACTACTTTTTTACTTGCTAATAGATCAGTTAAGATATCGAAAGGAATTATGAAAGATATGTTATTACAATTCGATAAATTCATATATCATGTAGATTTTATTGTCTTGGAAACACAACCTATAGCAGACAGTTACAAGCCAATTCATGTAATACTTGGTGGTCCAATTTTAGCAACAGCTAATGCTTTAATTAATTGCATGAATGAAATCATGAATTTATCTTTTGACAATATAATGTTGGAGCTTCATGTTTTTAACATATGTACACAACCATACGATGATGACAGTGAAAACGAGAGCATGGAACTGATGTAACCAATTTTGGAGAAACATATTCAATGGAGTCTATCTAACCATAATGGAAATTTGTATAACTAATTTTCTTGAATCAAGTACGCAATTATATTAAGATATTTCTAAAGTTTTTTCTTTACATGATTCTACACAGGTATTGGAAGACAATGGGGAGAAGTAAAATTTTGAGGAACTATGAACCTTTGAAGAAGAAAAACATGAGAAAGCACCCAAATTGGAATTAAAGACTTTACCAGAAGGATTGAAGTATGCATTTCTTGGGGATGAACAAAATTAGCCTGTGGTAATTTATTCCCCCCTCACAAGTGATCAAGAAGGTAAGTTGTTAAAATAATTGAGAGAACATAAACTGGCAATTGAATGGACTTTAAAAGATATAAGGACATTAATCGTTTGATATGCGCATACAAAATACATTTAGGAAAATATCATTTGGACTTTGTAATGCACCAGCAACATTCCAAAGATGCAAGTTAACCATATTTAATGACATGGTTGAACATTGTTTAGAGGTCGTTATGGATGATATAACTATTTTTAGGAACTCATTTGATAATTGCTTGAATAATTTGGAAATTATTTTGAAAAGATGTGAAGAAAAATAACTTGTGTTAAACTGGAAAAAATACAATTTCATGACTAATTCAGGAATTATTTTGGGTTACGTTGTGTCATCTAAAGGTATTGAGGTTGACAAAGCAAAAATTGAGGTGATCTTTAAATTACCACCACCAAAAACAGTTAGAGAAATTTGTTCATTCTTAGGACATGCATGATTTTATAAGAGGTTCATTAAAAACTTTAGTACCATATCCAGACCATTGTGTAACCTCTTATTAAAAGATACAATATTTGAATGGACAAAAGAATGTCAAAAATCTTTTGAAAAAATTATCATTTTTTTTAACTTCTGCTCTTATCATGCAATCCCTTGATGAGACTTGCCTTTTGAGCTAATATATGATGCCAGTGATAATGCAGTTGGCGCAGTATAAGGACAGAAAAATGAAGGTAAACCGTATGTAATTTATTACACAAATAGAACTTTAAACATTGCACAAATGAATTAAAATATCATAGGAAAATAAATACTTGTTGTAATATTGCATTAGATAAATTTTGATCATATTTAATTGGTTCATCAACCGTTGTTTATTCTGACCATGCTGCCAAGATTACTACGATGGATTTTGTTGCTTCAAGAATTCAATCTGATTTCTGAAAGCCGTATTCTGAAAATCTGATATTAGAAAACTGATATGTTTCTGAAAAACTTGACGTATGGGGATGTTACGTATCGCCATCCCCTCATACGCCTAACTAGAGCCAGAAGTGCAAATTGATGACTTTGGGGCGTTACGTATCACCGTCCCCCAAAGCATGCCACTACTGTCCCTAAAACTGGTGGTCTTGGGGCGTTACGTATCGCCGTCCCCCAAGCCACTGAACTAGAACTGGGGGTACGGATCTATGCTACCCTCCAAGCTTTGAAACTAGGATTTAGAGGCATCTTTCATTCCTAGTCCTGAACTAGAATATGAGGGCGTTACGTATCACCGTCCCCTCAGTCCTCTGCATGTGCACATGTTCTATGTTCACCAATTCCAAACTGTAGCAAGTTACATACTGAGGTGTGTTTTTCCCCCATGCCTCGAAAACATAAAAATCAAGCTTTGGAAAACATTTCTTTTCTAAATCATCCTCATCTGAAAAGCAACTGTAATAAAACTCCAGCTAACGCCCCATATGCTCAAAAGTAAGTCTGATATCAAAACCTGTTAAATGAAATCAGTTTGAGAAAAGAGGTACACTCATTGATTTTGGAATTTGGATGACACTGAGTCCCCTCATTGAAGAAGATCGTAGTTCCTGTGGATAATCTATAATCGGAAACTTGATTAGCATATATGTGTAAAATGAACATCGAAACTTAACTAAGCTGAATGATATATCAACATGTTTTATCTACAAGGATTATCGTACTTATATCTCGATGTAAGGTATACATACGAACTGATACGAGACCTATAAGGCGGCCTCAAACATGCTAGAGTGGAACTGGGATGGTTTAAAACTGATTTGAGAAATATTTTGACCACGCATTGCGACGAAGGGCATTGCACGTTGCGACGCGCATCGTCCAAAAGCATGCCCAAATTTTTTTATTAAGCGTTGCGACACAAAAAACCTAGCGCGTCGCGACGCGTAATAAATTTGAATCGTAGTTAAAAAAAATCTCAGATCGCGTCGCGACGTGGAGCGTTTTGCGTCGCGACGCTAGCCTAGAAATCACGTCTTTACTTCATCTTCTCAATCTTAATTTGCCCAACATTTCCCCCAACCATTCCACACCATCAATTTACAATAATAACTATCCAAAACACCATCAATATCATCCACAACAATAATTCAAATTATAATCAACCTATCATCTATTCTTCTTCCCATTTTTAAAATTAACAAATTGGGGATTTCCCACAATCATAACTTTATTATCACAAAACCCACATAAACATCAATATCATCAACCAATAAACCATCAAAAACACCAATATCAATAACTTGGGTTAAGGTTTCCTTACATTCATTCTCTTAGTTTTCCTTCATTTCTCAAGCCTCCATGGATGCCAAACTCTTCTTTTGCCTCTTTCCTCTTTTCTTTTCTTCTTCTTTTCTTCTCTTCCTCTTCTCTTTTCTTCCTTTTTCTTTTATTCTTCTCCTCTTCCACGTTTTCTTCTTTCATTTGTTTCAAATTGTGAATTTGTGAATAGTACTCCATTTTTATAGTTGGCCATAAAAAATAGAAGAGTGTAGAAACTTATGGAATTTACTATGCCCTCGAGTACTATTCATCTGAATTTTTGATATGCAATTTTATCCCATTTCTGGTTTGAATTTGGAAAAATATTCAACGAAGAAGGTGTAGATCTCGATCTCAGCTTTCCGATGATATAATATTCACAAAAATCGGAGTTCGTATGAAAATATTACGGTCCAAATACTATGCGATGTCCGTAGTGGAACATCGTAGCATCTAATATCGGATTCTCGAAGAATTTACCAATAGTCATTCTCACGAGAGTATATGTTTCCAAACATAATTTATATTATATGACGCTCGTCTTACTTTCTAACAGTAGTCGAAATTCTCGATCGTTATAATTTTCCCCCCTTAAATAGGATTCGTCCTTGAATCATCTTTTAACTTGGAATCTTATCATAGATCATAGGGTTTATGGGTTCCTTATAAACCACCAGCTTTAATTGATTACATACCCACCTTCTTTTCATCCATGTGTGATCTCTTACTTGGCTGTAACTATTCTGTAACATCGGGCTTCTATTTTGCTTAGAAAATAAGTTTTTCACCTGATTGATCACTTTCCACTTAAATAGTAAGTATATGATATTCTCTATCTTTCTTAATGTTTAACACATGCATCATACCTCTTGTCGTGCTTGGGTAAGCTGCTTCAGAGTTCGTGGCTTTAGTGAATATCCTTTAGGTTCTTTGTTAAGAAATACTACCTCGTTCTTGTTTCATAAGATTTTCGCTGAGTGATTTTAACTACCTCATTTCTGAACCTTTAGCTGTGCTAAACATCTCTTATCTCCAGGAAATCTCTTTCTCTAGTTCTTTAACTCAACAATTATTTGGCTTGACCAGATTCTTAATGGCTAGTGCCTTTAACTCTCACTAAAACTACTAATGTCACAATGATTAGGCTTCCATACTCCCTTTTTGGATTTAGTCTTTATCATTATTAATAATGCTTGTCCTTGATACTTATTGTGCTCTCCTTGTCCAACTTGATCTTAATATTCTTTCTCATCACTTAGCTACTTAACTTTATATATTCTTCTTGCCAAACTTCAACTGCTTACGAGCTTCTCTCTTCAAGTTCTAATATTTTTGTTTACCTATGGGGGCTTAGGGCTTCTTAGCTTGCTGATGTTGTCTACCGATGACGCTGGTGAAGGGGTTTTAGGGGCTAAATCCGGTAACGCAGCGGAAACGGTGGAAAATCAAATTTTCCGATTTCAAAACTTTTACTTGGATTAATTAAATAAACATATTTATTTAATTATCCAATAATCAAATTATGAAATAAAATTCAATAAATCATATTTAAGTGAATTTACCGAATTGCCCTTACACTTGGTATTTTGTTCATTTTTGTCCGAAATTGATCAAATCAATTTTGAATGATTCTAAATCTAGATGAACTTAGCATGTTCAAAACATCAAAACACCAAAAGCAACAAAAATCCCAAAAATGCCTCACTTGGCCGAGAGCCTCACTAGGTGGCCAAAGTGTGCATTTTGCACTTCCATGCTTCAAGACACATCCAAATGAAATCCAATCAACATGAAACTTTATATGCATCATATATACATCCTTATACACAACATAAATGAAAATCCCCAAATTTGGATGAGGTCTTAAACCCTAATTTTTCAATTTCTTCTAATTGTACAAATTAGACCAAATTGGTTAAATCAATTAATTCAATCATCATTCTTCCATCCAACCAAAGTCTCAACACAATGAAACAACTCTATATCAAATCTAGGTCATCTAAGAGTGGGTCAACAACTCTAGATTAGCAACAAAGTTTCCAAAACCATAAAAGAATACTTATAACTACACTAGTCACAAGCTTCCATCATCATACATGCTCAACACTTTCATCAAAGTTCCATTCACCAAAAACACAAAGAATAAAGAAAAGAATAGTATAAGAACATCATAAGATGTAGCCTAGAACATAAGGAACAATTTCCTCTCTAATAGCAAGTTAAGAAAACTTACTAAAATCCAAGCTTTTCTTTACTTTCCTTTATTCCTCTCAAGCTTCTCTTGTTTTCTTTTAATGGAGTTTAGGTTAGAAAGTGTATTAGGTTAGAAAACAATGAAATGAAAACAATATATACTTGTTACACAAAGGCCTTGGCCGAATTTGGCTAAGGCAAAAACAAGAATATTAATTTCATTTTCATTTGATTTTCATTTGATCAACTTGATTTAAATATCTAATAACACTTTATAAATATTTTAATTAAGTCAACAAAGGCAACTAAATCATTTAATCCAAATATCCAAATGTTAAGATATTTATATTTTAATTAATTTAATCATTTAACAATTCAATAATTAATTAATTAATTAAATACAAATATATTAAATATATATATAATATTTACATTAAATATCAAATATATATATTCATTTAGGATATTAGTCAAATATCTCAATTGACTATTAATTAATGTGTATTTAAATTAATCAAGTATTAAATGTAAATACACAATAATTAAGCAAATGACTATCAGGTCCCTTTAGCATGTATCTTGCGTTTAACCTTTAAACGACTTTATAAATAATCAATATTATTTATAAATATTGCTCTAGTGCTCTACGAGTATGTTTCATTATTGAGACTCTCTAGATTCAGGTATATCCGTCACGAAATCCAATTTCGTGTCCATAATTTATCCACCCGTAAATTATGACGATCACGGATAAACTCGTTGAATCATACAGGTCGAGGTCATGGCAAATGTATAATTCCTCCGTCACAGGTATCCGGATATATCCTAGAGATATAGATGTAAACGTCAAATCTCTATAAGGATTATCCAGTCGACTATTCTATTAGCAATCTCTAAAAGAATGTTAGAACTAGTTTCTAAACTTTACCACGGGCCCATGGTTTTATCTGATTGCTAATCATATAGACTACTTATGCTCTGATACACAGAACTGACAGATCCTATCTTGACACACATAGAACACCATGAGGATCTATCTACACCCAATGAACAGGCGGAGGTCTGATCTAAATAGATCGGTGACGTGACTGCCATCTAAGTGTAGAAGATGTCTCATGTGCCCAAAATGGCATCTCAAGTCTAAGAATCACAATTGCTACTCAACCCGAGAAGATTATTATTGACGTTGGTGTACCATCCATTAAGAATCTTCGGTGAGTCGTTCAGTGTTTATCCGCTATAAACACCCACACGTCTATACTAGTCTCCAAGACTAATGGTTCATTGAGAAACCATTGGAATCATATATTCCTGTATACGACATATACCGGTCTCAACGGGTTTACTATACTGACCAAGTAGTGTAAACCTTGACCAGGAACAATCTGAGAATGACAACGTCATGATACTACTCAATGTCAGTTGCGACGCTTTTGCAACAGTACCATGACTAATCATTCTAAGGTCATTACGTCTTTACCATATAAAAATATACATTATATTATAGAAACTGCATATATTATTCATAATAATAATGTTTTACAGAAGTATTCAAAATAAATACAACCGGGAATTGGCGCTCTGAGCACTAACCCCAACAGCTGGTACTCAAAATATTGCTTCTGGGTAGCTTCATGGTGGTCCTCCTTAATTGGCTAAGGATTAGGTTTAATTGTATGCACATTGGCGCTTAAACCGCATTCTTTGCTATACTACATTGCTGTCAATACTTACTTATTATTTTCTCCTATTGTCGTTGCGACATGACAATTTTACTTCCAAATCTTGTGCCCGTCCCTTTTTCATTTACTTTCCTGCTCTCTTCTGTAACTGAAACTTCTACGATCTTA